>JABASI010001359.1:0-25745 GCA_019776505.1 Tomocerus nigrus
TGAGCGACTCGCTCTGGTCCGCGAACAACAAACGGGATGCGGTCTAGCTAGAGCTAGAGTGATCTTTGGTCCGGCGGACCAGAAAGTAGCAAGTCTGTTCCCACCGAATACAACCCCGAAAACAATTCGGTTAGGTTAATTTAGGTTAGGTTAGGTTAGAATCTAACCTAACCTAACCGTTAGATTCAATTCGGTGAGATGTTTTTTCGGTGAGTTGTGATTCGGTGAGATGTGTTTTCGGTGAGTTGTATTCGGTGACTTGCCTTTCGGTGAGAAGATTTCAGTGATTTGACGTAGATCCATACCCATAGTTAATGTTAATGTTAATGTCAAGACATGAACGTGACTATTATGACAGGACGCAGTTTACTTTTATTTGCCATAGAATCTTTTCAGCCTTTTTTAACACATGTATACCCGAGTAGCTATTCGCTGTGTTCATGTACTCATGTATATCATGATCATGACGTAGAGTATCTTATGGTTAATTTTTTGTAATTCTGAGTTTGAGTACTACTAAATACTAAATACATGTCTGTAAAGCCAAATATGGAATTGTGTGCAGTAAATGTATGTGCAGTATATAGTGGATGGAACGGGGGAAAGCGTTTTTAGTTTGTTTATTATGCTCTGGTTAGTTATGTATATGTAGAAAAGTAACTACATTAGTTGTATAAACGTTACGAAATAAATTCTTTTCCATTCGCTAGCAGGTTAAGTATATGAACCATATGGCATATGAATCCGGTAAAGTGGACAAGAATTTTAACAGACTATGGATACATAAATGCACCAGGGCGTACAGAGAGCAATGAGTTCTGTCATGAAGATTACATTTTGTTTTAATTAAAGTGCATAAGATATGGTATAGGACATATGACGTTCTATTAGTATCTACTTACCTACTTACTTTGTTATAATTTTTGTTTGCTCTTAGTACGGTAGTTGTAATCGTACTCATAAAGAAAGCATATAATTTATGAAGGCATAAGTACCTTGGCTTTTATTTGAGTTTTAGCCTCTATTTTGCTTTCACTGTCACGAAGCTACAGCTTGCTGCATCATCATCGAGTTGTTTTGCCTTCTACTAATGAATATCGATCAAGCAACTCTCTGGTATTTAACCTGCATAGAAAATATTGGAAGTAGCAGCAGGGATAAAATGAGACGTAATTTATTTATTTCAGTAATTGGAGGCAGTGCTATATACAGTAATTTAGTACTGCTTCGCTTCACTGCATCCACAAAGTCAAAAGCAATTTAGCAATCAATTTTTATCTATGATATTATTCATGTCAAAGAATCTAATACAGCAAAGTGGATTCCATCCAGAAATGCTTTCAATGTTCAAAGAACTTGCAAAAATCAAAAGCTCTGAACGACTGCGCTTGTTTCAAAATTATTTACTCTGATGACATTTTGACCTCAACACGGATGAAACGGTTCGATCAATTGGAATTGAAATAGGTACCCTCTTTCTGAATGCGTCTTTTTGAGTTCNCGATCAATTGGAATTGAAATACCTTCTTTCTGAATGCGTCTTTTTGAGTTCTTAAACTACGAGAGCCATTAGCACAAGGGGATTTTGCATCTAAATCATATAATCTTCTGTAATATTCTAATATTGGTAGGTAAATGTGAAAATAAAGCATCGAAAGGGAAAATGAATTACGAACAGAAATTATACTTAACTAGACATGGTAATAACATTGTAAAACTCTGATTACTTGTTTTTCGACTACTTTCCAGCTTTCTTCAAAGACTAAATAAACCCTTTCGGGAATTTTCTTGACATTGGGGTTGATATATTGTACACAGATCGGGCAGAAAGAGGAAGTACCGTTGTATACATAATATCTGTAAATATAGATAGTAACTTCTAGCTACTGAAGTTACGGCTATAAATTTTTAAATGTGACTTGTGAAAGGCAAAAGGATTAGGAAACTTTAATAATTGCTGGGTTTTAGGCCACAAATACCACTTACAACTGCATATTATGGGAAATGAATAGATATAATTGTCTGATAATTGGTGGTCATAATTACATAGTAGATGTTTTTGAATTTATTTATTTAACGTTTTAACATTATTAATACATATAACTGTGGAACATTTCATAATTTTATTACCACCTAAGGTTAACATAACTCTCTCAGATTCTCATATCACACCTAAATGCTACAACTAACAATAACATGTATAACATCTATGAACAACATTTCTTCCAGACACTACATAATAGATTTCGAATAACTTTACATTCTTCATGCGGATTGAATTGAATTGATTGGAGAGAAGAGAACGTAGAATTTTAGAAGCAGTAAGCAATAAACCGCTCGTAATTAAATGTATATTAATTATAACTATGTTGTAATTAATTAAAGACTCTTAATGAATATCGTGTTTTGTATTTCTATATGAATCGAATGAAACTATAAATAGCAGTATATAGGTAACAATAGGTATACTATTAGGAATTACATAGGTTTGCTTTGCGATAATAAGTATAACATGGAGTAATTATAATTACCTATTATAGTTAGTTAGTAAGTTAGTTAGTACGGCAGTACATACATATTGTAATTGTACGTAATTATTTATCATTTGAAATAAGACATTTATGTTTCTATTGTACTATATGGCATATATAATATTTGAGTCGACTGACACAACAATGATAAAGTGAAATGTAATTAAAGGGACAACAAAATATATTTATTGTAGTAATTATCATATTAGTCACGTAAAGAACCAAATAATAATAATAACATTTACTAATTAGTTGTTAGCAGGTAACCATTTGGATCCCGTGAAGTGCCTGCTGTTATTACATATAGTAGCTATAATGTAAATATTTGTAATTTTAGCAGTTTTCTTTTGCAATTCCATACTAATTATTTATACATAATAGTATCATCGTTTATATCAAGAGAACACTTTTTTCTCCAAACTGTCCAAACCGCAGCTATATGGAATTTATTGTGAGGTTATATCTGTATACTTAAATATTAAAGTATTACCGAGACTCATATCGATCCTAATTAGTTTGAAAGAGGCGTGTCTACTTATAAATTGATTGCGAAGAAATTGTTTTTGAAAAGGTTTAGATTGAATAGAAGGTGTAATCATTATTATCAATGTTACACAATAATTTTCTTATCAGAAGGAAGAGACAATATTATACGAATAGTAGTAACCCAGTTATAATTCAAATCTCATATCTATGTGTTTCCTGCTTTTACGTAAACAATTAATCTTGAAATAAATCTCATCAGATATGAATAGAAATTAGAATCCCATTGAAGATGATTTAAATAGTATAACTGAAATGAGAATATTGACCAAAGATAATTACTTAGTAGCTACTGAATATTTAAATTACCTTCCTCATATACAGACACTCTTTGTATAATATTCTAGCTCTACTCTACTTATTTCTAAGACTGCGCTGGTTGTGGGACAGAACATTATCATCATAATATGATAGTAGTATTTATGTTTGCGGAGAGTTTTGCATTTCAATGAAGAAATGATCTTTCGTTCGCAATTCAACACATTATTTTCACAGTACAATACAATGATACAACAGTATAATTTACCTAAATACATTATTTTTGTGGTTTTTTATGTGATGTACGTATCATCATCATTAGCGTGAGTAAAGGGCTAATTGACAAGACATTTCTATAGTTGAAAGGATTTACAGATGCACACACACACTCTCATCTCAACAACATATAACGGTTTCCTCATTACATAATATAATATACATACATACATACCTACGTAATCAATAAATGTCTATCGTCTATCTACAGTATTATTTACAGAATCCGTTTTGAAGTTACATAGGTACATTACACGATACGGCGATTAAAATACACTCACTCATTCAGCTACTTTGCAGTAGACTTACGTTCAGTAAGTAATTCATAATGGATGTTTGTTTACATAACTAGCGTTGACGCATCATAAATTCGATAAACGTTGTAGTATACACACTTATTATGTTAATGTTATTGATTATAGTATAGCAGTGGTGTTTTTAGTCTATATGTATTGTATTTAGGTATGTACATATTATATATAGTATGTATTTATGTCCGCAGTTTCTTCTTGTAATCCTTCTTCGCAATTGTTTAGCTACCTAGTTAGTAGTTGAGTTACAATAATAGTATGGTGTAATTAAAGAGACGGTAAGTATGTATTACTTTCGATCTTTGTAATTTTGTACACAACATCTAAGGATGAGTATATTTATATCGTTTTTACATTTACTTATTGTTGCTCCTACTTTAATTAGTATTCTTTATATAGGTTGATACACAATGTACAGATCTGACTGTATGTTCTGACTTAATTTTATTATTACTTTTGACGTGAGTTGAGTCTTTCTATCTAATAACATCAACAAGCTCCCTTTATTTCACATACTGCAACTGTACAGATTAAAGACTGGTATTATTTTTATATGTAGTTGAGTAGGATTGTAGTTTTCGACTGTAATGATCTCATCATGTGTCTTTCTTGATTCCACATTATGTTTACTCTCTCAGCAGTGGCATATCGCTTCACTATACCCACAACCGAACAACTACACGACTTACTTTAAGTCAATTCGACATGTTTTTGCTCCCTGTAGTTCACATTAGTTGTTGTGGCTGTGTGCATCATTATAATATGCGTAGATAGATACGTTCCTCTGTGTGCTATTATTGTTTCATCTTCATTGTATCAATAGTATGTGTAAGTAGCTGCGTGTAAGTGAAACAAAGTTTGCTTTATTACTACTACAACTACTTACTACAAGAGTACTGCTGCGTAGTATTATGTCATAGCTTACAACAACATTACATTACGCTAATAAAACGAAACTTTTTTTGGTTTTCACAGAATCCCCCTTTTTTCCTCCTGGTTAAGTTACAATCATTTACATATATATACGCTATACTCACTATACACTACAATCTACAGAATATTTAATGACAATTACTATTAAACTCAGTAGACTTTATGTATTCCTCCATATAATTCTTATAGTATCTCTATTAAATGGCTCATACATATAATAAACGTTCAAATACAACATCTATATAAAGCTGTAGCTATATATATGTAATTTAATTGTGTATTTAGTATAAGTATGCATTACGCACCCTATCTTTCTCTCTAATAATGTTGTAGTCTCTACTACTATAGAAGTTAGCAAAAAACAATGAAACCCCGACAGAGTAACTTCTCGTCAATTCCATTTACAAACCATTCCATGTATTTCTCTTTGCTCCTTTAATAGTTCCAACAATTCCTCAAGATATTACAAGCATGCTTATAGAAAACATACAGAATACAGACTCATATCAATCAACTAAGTTTTACGTAGGTATAGGTAAGGATAACATGGTGAAAGAAATATCATAATATTTAAAACTAATTAACATTTATCATTGCTAATCTTATACACACTCTTTTGGATTCAATTTGAGATTTGATTTTCGACCCTTGCAACCACTAACATAATTTGGCAACATTTTTTACACTTACGTATCAATAGGGAATTATGTTTGCACTATAATAGTAGCTACTACTAACTATCTATATTGTCTATCTATTTATTTCAAGTTTAGTAGCGTTTTTATAGAGTCTTCTTTGAGTAGTTAGTAGTCAGTAGTTGTATGTATGTATATTTATTATTTTTTAGATTGCTCTTTCTTCTGTATTTCATTATTTATGTATGTTATTATAGGTACAGCACACTCTATCTGTCTATATAGTAGGTACGTCTTTCCTGTTTGTATTACAGATATTATTTCACTTTCACTTGTCTCTGGAAAATGACAACAATAAATTGTGCTGGACTAGTTTCTTAAACACAAACGGACCAGAATGGCATTGACAAGAGGCAAGAGAGAAGTGATGAAGACGACGAATGAATGACTAGAACTCAAATTAACTAATGCCATTAACAGAAGTCATTGCATGTGGCAGCGATGCTCGTGAAGTCGTGATAGTGACGTCCTTACATATAGAATGCATAACAATTAGGAAGAATATTCAATGACCTAGCTGTATTTATCTCTAAAAATTGCAATCTCTTTCGCTGGAAGAGATATGGTATTATATAATAACAGTAACATTTGAGAGACTGAATGAATCCAGAGTTAATTATTTATGTGCTTGACTTCCAGACTTCATTTTTACAAAGGGTGAGAATGTAATGTGACACAATAATCAGCAAAAGGGATAATAATTATCAACGTATAAAGAATGAGATGGGAATTATAAAATGAGATTCACATGTACATGGCGTGTCAGTAGTAGTAGCTTGATGCATACCTCTATAGTATACAGATAGTACATTTTCAATATTGATTGGCATTTTAGGATGCTTTTTCCAAGTGCAACGTGTAGAAAGGATTGATGATGAATAAATGTTTTTGTTTGTGAGGTCCCCGAGTCGAGTTTTCTGTGTTCTCTGTAGAATTTGCAGATATATTCTCTAAGATCCGGATTAGAATTTCTTATACATGCTAAACGTGTATCAACAGTTTAATGTACGGATCAAATGTGTATATAGTGTATACATATAATATCAACATATACCTTCATGTGTACTTTAATTAGAGATACTCTCTACAGTATAGTAGTGTCGTACTCCTCTATTTATATACTGACTGACACTGATTGCCAATGAGTAGCTAATAATTATAGTAATATTTTGTTTTTTGTTATTTAATGCAATAATTATGTTTTTGTAGGTTTATTATTGTAAGTATAGTAGTATAGTAGTATAGGTATGGTATATCTGTCCTAAAATCTGTATCATTATTACCAATTAGATCTGGTTCTCTTACAATTTAGATTATTATGGCTATATCTATTATATCTTATTATATTTAGTAGTATGTAATGTATATATTGTGTTTGTTGTGCACAACTCTTGAGTAGCTGATTTGACTTTGACAGTCACAATCGTTATACTTAACGACGACTCTACTTCTTCAATATGAATTTTGTCTTCTCGTGTTTTGTTTTGTTTTTATTGTTAGAAGAATGAGATATAATATGGTAGTACATGTTACACATTAATATATCTATCTGTACTGTGTGCTGTTGTACGGTACGTAATTCCTATTCGTATGTAAGTAGACAAGGAAATAAAGTAGAGTAAATGCGTTTGAGTTCATATGGAATGGTTTTCGAGAAGACAGACAATACAATGGAGATATTCAGTAGATAGATTACCTAGCTGGAATTCATTTGACTATATTATCTGTAAATATCTAAATCTTCCTCTCTACAGACGAATGGCAATGTGTAGGAAAACAAGATTAATGGCCACAGTGAAGACAGAGTGGAGATGATTGGCCGCTGTATTAATGCTCCAGGGGGAGTCTTTCAGTGTGATGATTCTGATCGGTGCGCTAAAATCACCCACCGAGGCTATGTTCTTTGACGCTGCTCGGATGTGGTATGTAATTTGAGGTGTGAGTCCTTTTAATATGAACCCTGTCATCAAAATTAAATCAAATTACTACAAATCCCCCTGCAAACACAACCAAATGAGCAATTAAATGGGAAATGTCGAACCTCCGTCGTATTTTGTGACATTTGCTGTGATCCAGTCACCTCTAGTGGCCATTTTGTACTGAACAACATATCCGGTGATAGGGAGGATTTTGCCCTTTTTCTTTTCATCCTCCGCAGCAGGATCCTGTGTCCTGTCCCCACCGTTTTTCATTTGCCTCACTCTGATTTTCGCAGCTTCATGTCCAACTAATTCTTGTTCCAACACAGGAGCTGGTGGCTTTTGTCCTTTGTAAAGATGCATGTTCCGTTCCAAAGCCCCCAAATCATTCTTGGCCTTACAGGTGTAAACCCCGAACTTTGATTCACTTCTTACGAGCACCTGTAGAGTCATTTCCGTTAGGTCAACATCAACATCAAACTTCACCTTCCCTCATTATGCATGACACTTCTCATTCCTTTATTCCTCAACATTCTCCCGACGACTACCCTAGCTACCTACATTTACTTTTCATCATCATAACTCGAATATTAGGCATTCACCTACCTTTCACTATCTACTAGTACACTCTATTTCTACCTACCTGTCGGCCGTCGGCTATAGCTTATCTGAAAATTGATCTCTATTCTCATGTACTATGCGTGGAGAATAATGTCACTACTACTTAGGAATACTAACTAGCAGATTCCACCTGAACACACCTTTCACCTTTTATGCATATTAAACTCTCATCACCTTTCCCCATCCTTTATTAATATTTATCATCCATAGAAAATTCAATGCTTTCATTCAGCTCTCTGGATTTGCCCTACGTTATGCAAAGGATGCTCATTCAAACAATAAGTAGACCCTTGAGCCGATCAAAGATTCATTGCCACTTTCCCCGGGGAAAGTTAACGAGCTATTAAAATACTGCTCCCGATTTCCGCCCGATACTAAAATCTTGTATTTATCTGCATAATATATCTATAGTGTGTGTTTCTATATGTTTCCAACTTTCTAGGGAGCCTAATTGACACTTTCTCCTGTATTTTCTGTAGCGGTCCTGGTTTTACCACTCTCGGCGAACATTTAGAGGGGCATAATATATTTATATGGCTTGTTTGAATGCCAGGGTACCTATGTTGTGCTAAATAATAGATTAGTTTACCTGTAGAATGGAGACATTGTCCTCATTCACGATGAAGACTTCATCGGAAGGAGAGAGAGATTTGTTGCGATGTATCCACTCGAAAGTCGGAGGTGGCTCAGCAACAACAGCACAAGTCAGGTTGGCCCATTCTCCCATCACACCCCAATGTTCTGCCTTTGCGTTCCCGATCAAACGAGGCTTCACTGCACGATCCCATCAAAGACGCAAGGAAATTAAGCGTAACAAAATATAATCAGACATTTGCATGGTGGCAGCCAATCAAATGAACAGTTGAAGGACTAAGGTCAGGGAACACGACACGCAATCACATCAATATTGCATTTCACCTTTTCCCAGCCAGCTTCTCGTATAACTACCAATTTTCCTCCGTGCGGAGACGAAAGGAAATGGGAAAGAAATTAGCAGTTGAGTGGAATAGAGTTTTCGAAGGAAACTTACTTTTCACTTTGAGGGTTATGTTCATGAGTTTTGCGTCAGGCATCGGAGATTCCATATCCATTGCACGGCAAACGTAATTTACTTTTCCATCCTGTTGCGAAACGTTGTGTATTAGGAGTCCGTCTTTCATGATCTTATACTTTGGAGCTGTAATTAAATTGTACATCAGCTAATTTTTAATTAGCTACGCAACTTCCGCTGAATTTCGCTCAGAAATTCATTAATTGTCTTTTCTCTCATGTAAGGAAAAGGAACTATAAGGAAGAGAGGATGTACATCCTCCTTTTGTTATGTACGGGAATTAATATTAAAAAACAATTTACGGTTCGGAGTTCTGTTGTCAACTTTCCAGAATATTTTGGGTTGTGCGTGCCCTTGTGCTGTACATTTCATTTTAAAAGTAGAGCCTTCTGCTGCCGATTGTTCCGCTAAACTTGAGTCAAACACTATCGGACCTAGAGAAAGAAAAAATGGGCAAAAAATGAGGCCACGCAACTCTCTACTGCAATTTATAACTCTTTTTTCGACTTTGTTTACATTTTTTCTAGTTTTTCTCTAGAATTGGAATGTTAAAACCAGTGAAAGTCTCTTTTCTAATAAATGACTATAAAGAATTAATGGAATAGTTTCTCTTACGAATAACGGTGAGATTGAAATATGCTCTAGCGCCCTTCGCGCTACAAGTGTAGGTTCCAGCATCCTGAGTTGTGATTCTTGTAAGAAACAACTCCACGCCATAGTCCGTTTCAACTCGAATACGACTGTATAGGTACATAGAATACAAAATACAATAGAAATAAAGGAGGAAATGAGCGTCTATATAGTCATTGCAAATGTTAAATCAATAACTAATAAAGGAAAAGCACTCTGAAATTTAACACTCTGTAGGCGCAGGCTGTTATCTCAGGATCTCCATTAGCGTCTATGTAGCTATTTAATTTACAACGGGTAATCCAAAAGAAAGTAGATTGCTAAATTATACAGAAGGGAATCACCCACCTGTGTATGGACTTGTCTACTTTTTGATTTTTTGGATTAAACCAGTCTGCTCTGTTCTGGCCATCGGCTGTTGTACACGATACAAAATATGACTCGTTCACAAACTTCTTTACACTTCTTTCGGCAGGGGTGATCATCACCTGTTGTCCATTGGTCAAGCTCAAGAGCCCTGAAATTTTCAAAATTTAAATTGCATTTCATCATCGTAGGCTAAAAGAAAGTAGATTGAAAACTTTCGACTAATATTTCATCAAGGAACGAACAATAGTGAAGAAAAGTGGAGAAAGTCAACTTTCACTAAGAATTTGCCTGCAGACTTTGAGCATAAAATGAGCAGACATGCTCAGCGAGATTTCTTTTGTCTTTTGGCATAGGAATGGAATAACAATGGATTCCATGATAGAGTCTCCAGCTATTAAATATATCCAGGGAACTGTATGGCGTATATTAGTACATGACATTAATAGAAATGCTTGTCGCCCAATGCATTATATTCAATTTCATGTAGCTAGGCAGTGCGAGATGACTAGGAGTCGAGTGGCGGAGCGGAGCTAAGTAACTTTCTAGATTATATTACCATTTTACAAGTTCTGCTTCTGACTATCTGGGCGGAATCTTTCCAAATCCTTTCCTGTCAGCTAACCTTGACTCATTCCATATTTCTGATGGCAGAAGTGAGTGAAAAGATAGTATTTCCACTATGCTGAACTCTTGACTTGACGTCATCCTCCTTTTCCGTCTTACTTTTCAGTATATGGGATATGGGATGCCCATAGTAGCCCTGTCACTATTATGTTACCGTTTCATCAATACAAAAAGACTTCCCTGCAATCAGATTGCCCTCTCATGATTTAAGGCGCAGTATATTACATAATATTACATTCCATCCGTAAAATACGGCCCAATAATATGTCCTTCGTGACAAAGTTCTAATGTTTCATGCTATGTATTTTCAATTCTCCAATGTACCATAACCTCCCATCTTTTCGAATCACGTCGATATAAAGGGAAGGAACTATTTAAATTCAATTTGTGCGTGCAAAACTAATTTTCCTGAGTGAGACAGGAGACAGCAAAGTCTATGCTACACTTTTTAAGTAAATATATAGTAAGATAGTTCCAGTTGAAAGTTTTCCTAGTCAAACTCTCCAAACTGTTCATTACGCATATGTTTTACCATGCCTCCCTATCTTCCCTTTTCTTTCTCAACATGGAAATTGGCTGAATTAGGAAATAATAATGAAAAGAGAGTGACAGCCAGAGAAATTTCTTGACAGGAACAACACAAAATTAATTATACCCTCTCCATGCTGTTTTAGTCATTGCAGATAAATATTTTCCCTTCTATTAAATCCATAGGGGGTCTCTCTGAATACAATCACTTTGTCTCTATCAAATTTACTATTTATAATATTCATAATTCGAGCAGGATACGTTTATGCCATGTGTGTGAATACTAGGTATGATGTAGTTAGCCCATGTCAACGGAACAAAACGTTACATTAACCATTTATGCTACACAATAGTAATTTCTTTAGGGCTTTTCACAAGATATGTTTTATCGTTTTTATTGATTGAGAAGAAAGTGTCTGCTCTACTTCTGTGTAGCGTAGGGGAAAATAGATAAAAGCGTTATGAATGTATATTTTGTATACAAAAAGGATAGATATTTCCATTGTAAAGGATTCCATATTAAGAAAACACGTCTCGATAGTATGTACGTAGTAAATGCAAAGGAAATTGCTTTTCTTGTCTCCTAATTCTTGTATAAGAGGAACGATAGTAGTAGTATAGCTGGTGGCCACATAAATTCCTTTCGGCGCATACTCTGATCAAATGTTTATACTATGAAGCAATAAAAGAAAGCTGAAAGTTAAGTGATTTCTACATCGTGTTTATTGTTATATCGGTATCTCCTCTCCTGTCTTTACTCCATAATTGCTACGGTTCATGGAATATTTGATAACTTTTTCCTCTACTACTTTCTTCACCACAAAAAACAAAGAGAAAAGGGGATTGAGGAAAAAAATACTCTTAAAAACACTAAATAAACTGGTTACACACGGACTAAGCTCCAATTGCGTGACAAAAGGTTTTTGGGGAAGAAATGTTATCGAATCGGACAGTCGGCTTGAGTTAGAGGAACCAAACTCGAGTTGCTGGAGGAATTGAAATGAACTTTATAAAGTTAGAGAGAGGTAGTAGCCTTTTATAGAATGTAAGTTGCCAACCCACGGACCACGGATTGCTGCAGGAAACCAAATACCAGCAATATACTACCTAGAACCTTCTTTCTCTCTATGGATCTCGAATATGGAATTGTTTTGGCCTGTCTTCCCTTTTGCCAGAAACTTGGCAGAGTGCACAATCAGAGGAGGCGAGTTCCCAACATCTATCTATACCAGAGAAAACTCTATTAAGCCATTTACTTTGCTATACACAAACCAAAAGCCACAATATTATTCCAATTTTATCCTGCAGTCCGTTCGCGGCCGTAAAAACCAAAAAAGCATTCTTTATTGAAAGCCATGCACCTTAATTGTATTGTCGATTTAATACAGTCATTAACTTCCTTCCCTCCCCATATCTAAATACATTCTTGCCAGATAACAAAGTTTCAGGTGACAGCTAGCAACTGTAAATTTTTTATTTGCTCCAGATTACTGACAGTTTCCAACTGCCAAACCTTTCTTTTACAACACATTCTTCTGACACATAAAACAGAGAAATGTCGGAACAAGGCAATTACACTGACAATTAAATCAATTAGCGAAGAAACTATCGATAACAACAACATTTCAATTTTTAAAACTTTCCCCGAGATAAGAGAAACATAAATAATAGGGGTAAAAGTGAAAATTTAAAATGCTGATTTCATGGTCACATAAATATGTAGACACTTACCACAGACAAAAAAGGTTGAATGACTTATACAATTGCGACTTTAGAAGAATTTCCTTAGACTTGGACGAAACCGAAAATACCGCAGCCATTTTTTGTGGATATTTATCTACACAAAATCATGACATTTTTTCTGTGAGAAGCCATGTTTATTTGACTGCTGCATATTGTCCTGATAGTCCTGAATAGGTTTTGTTTGTGAAGTCACACAGTACGTCAGTAGTTAAGTAGTTATAGACACGTCAAACATGGAAATGAACTCTGAGTGACCTCAAATTAAAGTTGCAGGCTAAAAAGGGTCGGTATGTCTACAAATTGTGTATCATGTTGCAAGAACATTGGGTTGATTATAGACAGAAATAAAGAACAAGCTCCTTTATGACTCCTTTTCTACGTAGCTAGCTAAATTGGCTATACAAGAGCAGTAATTGTACTGTTTATTTATATACGAGTGCCTGGATTAGGTGCGTCTGTAGCAGTAGTCCGGTGAATTTTGCATGTATAGTGGCACATTATCGATCTTTATCAACTCTCTCTCCCCTAAATAATCCACTTTGCACAAAATGAAAAAGGTAAGAAGTAGTTAAGAGACTTTATTTGACGCTTAGCTCCATATCTATCTGTAGTCAGTGAACTATATGGGCTCATTATGGCCACCTATCTGTATTTATGTAAGAGCTGAATTGGAGCTGCTATTGTTATTCATTTCTCAATCTGCATGCAATATAGGGATTATTCTCTGAGGGTTTTCCACAGCTACACCTTGCCATTATATAGACAACATCTATTGCGACTCCAACAATGCACATAAGATTGCACGAAATATAAGTATAGAAAGTAAGTAGAAAGTATGAAGGCGAGCTATGGTGTTGCAACGAGTTGTGTAGGATTGTGACTTTCTTAACCGGAAAATGCACCAAGCACCAAGAGGCCTTTCCCCACTGTATTTATTAAGTTCCTTTTCCTTTTTACACACTTTGCTCTTTTCTACTCAATGTTGGTAAATAGAAAAACAAAATGAAATGCCTTTTCTTCTGCACTACATAACTTTTTAAACACTTGGCTGGTGTTTGTTGGACCATTGCTTCACTTTATTTATTATTCGATGGATGTAGTAGTCATGGTCCGTTCTCTATTTCAACTCTATAAAGCATGCAGAGTCTGACAGCAACTCAACTAAGCACAGATTACCTGAGTGGTTCAAACGTAATGGAATATGGAAATGAGCCAAAACGCTCTGCCTGAATTTTTCAACCAAGTATAAACTTGAGAATTGAATAATTTAATAGTGCCAGTACCTAGTGGTAATTCATACGGAAACTTTAACCATGAATGATCCTTACCAGATGTTATATTATAGCCAACATATCCCTCTCCAGTCTCCACCCGGCTAAGCATTATCTATAAACTTTATTTTGCCCACTGAGTTTTTTATTTAGTTTCTTATCCTCTCGGAAAATGGAGGTACCTTTATACTACTACGTTCTTCTGTTCTGTTGCACTTCTTTCATGACTCTATGCATATGGAATTTCATGTATCAAGTATTTGTAATAAAATAACAGGATGTTCTATCGTATCACTCACTATAGTCAATTTGACTTGGCACAGCCTGTCAGTCCTAAGTTGCAACAACTTCGAATACAATACTAGAACTTGCTAAGTCTATCGTAGTTTGTTGAAAGCATCAAAAGACATGTCACAAAGCTTCTATTGACTTATAATTTGTTACAATTTTGTTATTAACTTATCTACAGATATTGCAAACCTTGAGAACTTTCAACAAATATATATTACTATTTCTTCTTTGCTCAATCTAGCAATTCGTTTCATACTGAAATATCAAATCTCTACTAAAATGACAAAATATGGTGACAGTATGCATGTATATGTCAATATGTAATTTGCAAACATTGGTTCACTGTATATAATACTGACTAATAAAAGTACCTAGGTACTTCAAATAAAGTTTGTTTACTACTAGGCTAGACTACTCGTTGACGTATTTTGCGTAGAATTGCCACACTTCCACCTTAAAGTTAATTAATTTCGGCATGCAAAATATTTATGTATGTATACTTAAAGATTTACATGGTTTTAAGTATACGTGCTCTGCAAAAGAGGTTTATCTTCCGCTAGCAAAAACACAACAACCACTAACCACAATGACGTGATAAATGTAATCTACATGCTATACTTAGACTTTGACCTATCACATTTTCCGATTACGCAATCCTGACCTTTCATATTTGTCAAAGAGTTCTATAATGTGCATTTGTGGTAGAAAAAGAAAGACAATCTATACGGATTATATAATATTACTTACTTCAGTGAGAGTAAATACAGAATATTAAATCTTTGATAAGTAAAGAAGTAGAGAGATGCTACGCAGAACTCCAATTCTAATTCTGCTAATGTACAGTTGAGAGTTCTGAATAAAAACCGCAAAAAATTCAGATATGATATATGCATGGGAGGTCTATTTGTGACATACGGAAATAACTTGACGATTTTCTCACAAATGTTTACATTATTTTTAGTCTTCTAGAATCAGATCATATCCTAAATATTTACGGAGGTATCACATTCGGCGCAGCCTACTCCATTATTTGTTTGACGAAGGCATATGCGTATCATGATGGAAAGGAAGTTAAAGGATAATAAAATATCCCCGTTCTAAAGTATTATTTCTGAGAAAGGCATAATTGATTTAGGAGGAAATGTGAATGTATTTGAGTGCAATGCAGTAGAAGTCGTAGAAGTATATATTTTGTAGCTTGGAGCAGTGAGGAAATTGATTGATCGAAGAAGACTGCTGTATACCTACCTGTGAAAACATGTAGTGCGACTCAAGAGAGAACTGAATTGAAAGTGTTCTATAAATAGGCCCATCTTTCCTGTGTATCTATTACTTTTGAGCGTATACCGAGCCTCTACAGATATATGTGAGTCGTCGATTATATGAAGACTTAGAAACGGCAATAATAGCACAGGAGTGATATTTCGAAGCGTCTCTTTTCGGGAGGCGTATGCGTATCAGATTGGGACTTTCTCTATTGTCCATTGCCTGGGATCTATTTTTACGTGGGGGGAAGCATTAGGATGGAGATAGCGTATCACACTTGGGAATAACATTGAAGATAGATAGTGGCTCTAGTCTGTTTAAATTTTCATGCAAAGTTTGATGTCTCCACTTTACAACCGCAAATATTTACATTAAAGATGAGGAAAATGATTTAGCTTACCCAAGGAGCAAATGACAAGAGATCCGAATTTTTTAATGATATCCATTTGTTTAAGAGTATAAGGAGCAAATCGCCAGTCGTGGGAAGTTGAAAGCGCTTAGGCTTGCTTTACAATAAAGCAAGAAATATTATAAGGAAGATAGTGTACTAATTAAAGTATTTTCCGAGATGCTCAGATATAGCCAAAATGTCGATGGCCTAACATGATGACGAAATCAATTGAGATAGTTGAGTGAGTTGACTCTTCATGGGTAGTCTGCCTGGCCTATAGCAATAACAATCAAATAATGATTATTATTACAACATTTTATTCACAAAACATGTTAGCTAATAACTTGAATGGTAATGTATTGTATGCGAATGGAAATGTCATGATTATTTCTGAAGGTTCGCCTTATTATTAGATGTGTATGTGGTCATTGTGTTTAAATCTCTTGCTATAGTATAAGAGCAATCATAACAAAAAAAACACATAATAGCCAATAGGTATATATAGTGCGAGAGTGTTTCTGTTCACAAAAGGTCTATTGAGGGTGAATGTATGTGTGTCTTATGTAAATATGTACATAAAATAGTAGACAAATCTAAGTACTTAGTATATAGGCTAATTGAGGAAATCCGCTCTGGAAAATAGTTGCCTTATTTGCTTTGACAAATGCTCTTCACTTACACACAATAGTCACGATCGCTCTGACACGCCACTCCAGGCTACCGAGTACAACTGATGTGCTTCCAATAATATTCTCTTTGGTTTTATGTAGAGTTTTCGAAACGATGCTCTAATAGGTAGTTATAATTGTATAGTAGTGCACTGTGTGCGTCTGTTTGCTAGCTTGCGACTCCACAAACTGTGTGCAAAAGGTTCGAACTCGGAATTAAGTGAGTAACAGAATCGTCAGATAGCCATAGATAAGACTTGACTGTGGGCAAGGCCCATGTAAACACGAAAAGAGCGACATAAAGTGAAAGGGAATTACATATTCGCAGGTGGGATAAGATTAGACGATAATGCCAGGCTCTCTCTCTCTCTCCTTCCTCCAATAATATTATGTCACACTTATCTTGCTCTGTTCCGACTGCGTACGTTGCTTCCTGATTATTTATTAGGTGGACGAGAGGGAGGTGCGGGGAGATATAGTTGTAATTGGTTGTTTTGATTGGGGCAGCTGATACTGACGGAGAGTACGGGTCTATGGGGCGTTGTTGATTTTCTTTAGAATTGACGTTGTTGTGAATGGACAAGACGGAAAGGAGGTAAGCCAGAGGCAACTATCAGCAGCCACCACCACAAACTACCACCAACAACAAAGTCAAAGAGTAAAGGTAAAGTAAAGAGTCCTCCTCGTCTTCATAACAATCCTGTTCATAGTAAGCAAAGCTCAGTTTATCTCCAGTTCAGATGTAGTAAAAGCAAGCGTTTTCCTTTGGAAGCTGCTGAACTGAAGAGCGAAGACGTAATTTGAGGCTAGCCCTGGCCCACTTTTCCTCTTCGATTTTCCACTATGACCATGCGCCTCCAGTTTTCACTTCTCTCTCTCCTCCAGCACCACACGAAGGAAGGAGTTATCGATGGCAACTTTCTGGCTGGAAATACTCTTCTGCTCCAGTCACCAAAAGCAACACAGAAAGTATAACTCACACAACTACCTTTCATGCGCCCCACAATCAACTCTCCTCTTCCAAAACTATATCTCTGTTAGAAGAGCATACGTGTGTAGCCTCCTAGCACCATAGCAAATCTAGCAACCAACTCCGGCCGACACTAAATACCAACTAGTCACACAAGAACTGTGTACCATTTTTAAGCTTCTCTCTCCAGCAGCAGATCTATGAAACTCTTGCAAATGCTCAGCTCTCTTATTCTGTCACGACGACGATGCGATACTATGTAGCATAAACCACAGGACACAACTCCAGCAGCAGCAGCCAGCAACCAGCTCCAGCACATTCCTACCCTCCTACTCCTACTCTCTCTTTTACATCTCTTCGTCCACAACTTTGTCTTCTTATCTGAAAACTACTACGCGTTGGAAATCTGTAGTAGCAACTACTGGAGCTGGAGCTGTTGAGGGAAGTCTATCCAGTCACATAGATATTAGAGCACGTAACTTTTCTGTAGCACAACTTGAAGCTTATCATTATGGATGTTAGTTAGTGCCCCCGCGCGCTTCTCCACTCTCGGCTACAACAGATATATCTATTATGTATAAAAGCACTAATAGACTCCTACACTATTTAGATATCCAGGGTTAGCAGTCTAAACAGTTTGCAATGGATAGGAACATCATATTACATAGCATCATAGCATCTCTCTCGCTCTCTCTCTACTTCCCCGATCCCTACACGAGCTTCCAGAAACAGGTCAAGACTTTGCGGATTTTACCGTGTTACCCACTTTCCCTCTTTTTGCCTTTCATTTCCTTACTTTCTCTGACTGCTTTTCGCTCCCGTCCCGACTCTGACTCCCACTACTATACTCACTTCCTTTTCCTGTGCTATCAAATGAACGCCTCCTTCGTCCTCCACTCAACATTCTCATAGGCCTAACGCATCTTTTACAAACGCAATAAGCTTACTTACACTCTCTCCAAATGAGAGAGAGAGATCCTCTCAAAAGAAATCCCTCGTTTATGTAGAGCTGCTAAGTAGCTAAATACACATTATTATGCATGCATGCTACTACAATATTTATTTACATGCCTCTACAAAACCTCAAATTAATTTCTACCCCACAACTTATCCTTAGTCATTTTATCAAGGCAATCTACTAGCTACTACTACGCTACTACTACTCTACACCTACATACCTACTTGCTACCTGCACAATTCATTTTCACCATTACTACCACAACAAGAACTACGAGAGTTGGAAAACGGAATTGCAAATTGCAATGGGAGTTCTCCTGATAAATATTATATGCACAAGGGAAAATTAAACTGTCAATCTAAACTGTAAATATATAGGAGTAAGTTAATGGCAAGAGGGCTGAGTGTTGCTATTTGTGAAGTCACATCTCATACTCTCCATCATTCAAATTATTATATTCTTCTCATAGTATAAGGCAATTATTATGTTAAATAGGGGCACACGTATAATCATTATGGACCATATTTTATGATCTTCATGAGTCAATGGAGCACTGAAATCTTTGTAAATGTGAGTGTGAATTGCTTTTCAGATATCTTCCAGTTTCCTTTACAGCACATATATTCCCTACGTGTAGAGAGAATATTTAGAAACGTGGATGAGAAGCTTTCTTGGCACTTCTCTTCAAGTACATCTGTAAGAGGAATTTAATGGCAGCGTTTATGGCTCTTGCTCAACCTATGCTTTGCATGGGAATGTTTACCTCCGCCTTTTTTCCTCCTTCCTTAATAACCAATAATGATTTTCCATGTACAACATACAACATTCTACTATTATTTTATGGCTTTCGTACTTAAAATATAATCCTACAAGATATTGCACTTTCGATTAGGTGAAAGGTAGTGATTGACTCGACGCTCCTGGCACTAAATTTCTCATCTTTAATCCTATTTGCTCTAGAGTATCTTCATCTTACCTATACTTGCATTCTTACAACATATAACTTCTCTTTATAGGTATATGACCGTTAATAGATTTTAACCCATATTTTTGTACTTTTACCTATGTTGATAACGAAGTTTTAGTAAATCGTATTCCTACGTGCACCAATTATTTATAAAAGGAGAATTTTGTATTTCAAAATTAATTCAGTTTATAGGTATAAATATGCTTTTTATAACACTCAAAAACTGTGGTTTAGAGTTTAGAGCAAATCACGAAATCACATATAAACATAAACCGGTAGATTTTATTTCTAAAGATTACTATTTTGTAGTTATAGCTCGTTTAATAAATACGTGCACATTTCCATTGCCCATTCTGTGTGTAGCATACCATACATAATACGCATACTGCATACCAACAAACCTAACAAATACATCAGTAATCATCACAATCATCAGCAATTTTAACTTATGTAATGTTTGAAAAACTTACAAAGTGGACCTTGCAGCAAAAGCGCACAGCACATTCAGATAGACATTTGTAATTTATACCGCATGCAATGGGGTCCTGGCTGAATTCACGATGTTGAATTCATTCAGTATACGTATGAAGGAATTTTTCTCAATAAAACTGAAATTCCAGAGATGCACCAAAAACCTCGAATTTAATCAGCTACTTCAAATTGCATCTACTCTAGTCACAACTGCGTACATTCCGGATATATTAATTTCATCATGAATAAGCATCGAAATTAGCTGGCTCTGCTTTTGGTGCTTAACTGAAAGCTTTATCTGTAGGGCCTCCCATTAAGCAATGCAAATAATGCAATTGATATCAGAAATGGATCTCCAAGATCTAAGTATGAGTTCACTGTGTATTTTATCCTATAATATGCTTAGTAAAGAATATCTTTTTCTGATACTTAGAACAAATTGGTAAATATTTGTCAGACACGAATTTGTAATCTATATAACAGTACACAAGAATTAAATCTGTTCTTTACCTACGCTATCCATAACATAACCTTTGACCTTTGGTCATTTCACAAAGTTATAAAGCTCGTTTGTCATAAGTATGTGCCTTAAACCCTTTAGTAAAATCCTCATCAACTTCGGACTCATTCCCACACACACATATGTATAGCTACTGCTAATAACTTCTCTCTGATGTTTGCCTTTCGCCACTTCATTCAACAACCTAACCAGCGTTTTATATTCCAGCAAATCCACTCCACCGTCCACTTTGATTCAAGAGGTAGAACTTCCTAATGTAAGTAATACACAAACTCTTGTGTATTTTATTATCACATAGTTGCGGTATATCATACGTGCTTAAGCACTAAAAAGTACAGATTATCTTTTTATATTATCATTACATGCTACACTTTTCGTAATGAGTATTATTAAGCAAATTATTATCGTGTAGGCAGATATTTGATTTCCAAGTAGCTTTAAGTTCATTTTATCTTATAGTTTCAACGCAAAGCAATAGTCATTTCCTAATAATATTATTTTATAAAAAGTAGGTACCATCAAATCACATAATTCTATTTCATCATAGCATTTACATGAGTGAGACGCATTAAATGTTGGTCAAGGAAGTTATTGTCACAATTCATAAAGATCATTATCTATCATTGAACAATTGGTGCATTGAAGAACTGTAAAATGGTCTTCACGCCGTAAGTTCTGCACAAATATACATAAACCACTAAAACTACTGCTTGTACTTGTACATCTTCTGTTGCGCTGGTTCTTTCTGGCTAAGTATAGCCTATTCTTCCATACACTTCTACGAGTTCTACCAATTTCTGCTGAGGAGGACTGCTACATGTCCAAGTCCAACCCATGAATGGTATACCTTATACTTACTTACTACTTACATTATACACCTCTGCTCTAACTCTACTCTGACTACTACCGTCTCAAATTGCACATAATTTTTATTCGCTTTGATACACACAATCACAGAGAAGAGAGATAACAGATAACGAAATAAGAATATACGACAACATCTCAAGAGATTAGCAATTACTTTACAGATTTGCATTGCTGAGCTCACCAAGAGGGGTACGTTGCACAGTTGCACTTGCACCTTTGGAAGTGATTCCCGATCCGATTCGTGAGATTTATTGCGGCAGATTTGAAGTTACGGACATCTACATCTCATTTGTAGATACTCGGATATTGCTCGGATTCCCGATCTGAATAGCTAGTCGAGTCGAAGACCTATTTACCTCATCTCATCTGTATATCTGTCAGCTTCTCATACTATAGCCTAAAATTGCCGAACTGCCTATTGCATATCGTATGCTAAAAGTGTCCTGTACTGTAACATACTTCTCGACCTTCAGTTTATAATAATAACTCCGAGATAGTGGTCAAGGTGGTGACCACAATTCCAACACCTGAAAAATTACTGGATCAGTCTTATACCAAAAGTCATTCCTTGAAGAAAGTTAGAGATTTGCCTTCAATATTTAAGGGCTGAAGATTAAAGGACTGCATCTTCTCCTACAAGTAAAATTTTTGTGTTCGATCAGCAGGCAGCAGGTGTATCTGGTCTGGCAACAGTTGATTTGATACCTACACAAAAAAGGTAATTAATGAGATTTGAAATGGAATACCTATAGCTACACATAACTACTTGTGTATATCAGACATGTAAAATGCAATTTATGTAATAAATTATGATATAAAATGACATTTATAGGCTGAGCGTGCTTCATTATTACTTAAATAGCCATCAGCGGATGTATGTAGTCAATGTTGACAGCAAAACAAAATGTTTTGTCTTAATCATCATTACTTTTGTAATATATATCATACTATATTATGTATAATCTAGTATTTATTCACTCGGCACTTTTTATTTTACACACAATTAACAGCATAATAAATATCAGGTGTCAGAATGGGGATTTTGTGGATGATGGAATATGGAATGGATTGACATAATCTCTTTGTTTCCTATTTTGTTTTTCTTTCAGGTGATGTTGGCTGATGTTTCATCACGTTGACTGCTAAACATTGGGAACATCCGAAGCTGAATCCAATCTTACTGTCAAGTCAACTGTCTTCAGTATTACAAATATCGTCTCATAACGAATTCACAACCTGTCACCTGTTGTTCATTCGTCTTATTCTGGCTTTCGCGAACATCTAGTATAAATTCAAGAGAGCTGACAAGACAAAGTAAAGTGTGCGAATCATCAATCAAAGTCCGTTCTTCTGCGATGTGTTGAGTTAGGCTGCTCCAATCTCCAATTATTATTGCATCATATCAATAATTGAATAATCGTTGCACACATTTAGGACTTGTATAATCTAAATCTAACCCGTTTAAAGAACTGTAATAATTATGTATTCTGTCAGGTTTACATATTGTTTAGGATTTAGGCATTCTTCAACAGTATTATAATAATACGTAGTACGTATTTTTAATTGTTATGTATTGTGGAGATAGTTTTTATGTTCTGTTTGAAGGCTTGAGAGTTGTTAGTAAAACTGAATTAATTCACTTGTTGATATTTTTGTTTGAAGTGCTTACCTTAAAGGGTTTTATAATCAGCAAACCCATTCATAATTCAATTAAAAAATGCAAATATCGAAAATTACGTTGTTGTTTATCTCGTGTGCTGTAGTAATATCCGTTTTCGTGGCTAAGATCTCAAATTTAATAGCTGTCAATTATAATCCTATTTTTAATGACGATACTAATGGATATAATCCGCGTTCCTACAAAAATGAAAATAAGATGAGTTCGTCACCAAACCATTTGATGTGGTTCATTCAAGTAAGTTTACTTGAACTACTTATTGCTTTTTATTACCCTTTTAACCCTTTTATATAGTACATTATTGGTATTTCTTGATAGAGTAAGTATACCTGCAGACTTTGAAACTTAGAACTTTACCTATTCCAACACTTTCCCTCCGCCTTTCACCAGAATTTTTACCAACCCGCACGTTATTTTGGTGTGGTGAAAGTTGGTGAAAGTTTTGAGCATAGGGAAAGCGAACTATGTTTCATGAATTCGTGATAGGTGTCCAATCTGTCTTGTTTTGTATTTTTTTAATTCGTCCTCTGAGTTATGCAGTCGAAATACAGGGTTTCCGGATAAAAGTGAGCTTCGCTGTAAGGGTCAGTGATTTTTGGCTCCATTTGGATTAGGTACTTACGTGTTAAAGGATACCTTTATAATAAGGGACACATTTACCCTGCCCCGTGATTTTCACGGTTTCAACTGTATTCTAATAAGTAATACATGAATAGACTCATGACCTGGGAAGTATTATACGTTTTTAGTATTGTAGTTTGTGCAGAACTACTTTTTCCTATCATGGTTTGGAATCCCTGCCTTTCTTTCAATCCAATCTTTCATCTCCTGTAAAACTAAATATACTTATGATAGTTTTGACTGACTATAATATATAATGTTTCTATACTGCCTAAGTTGTATTTTTAGCATGACTAATAATAATTCGATGCTTGGTTTCAGATCTCTGATCTTCATATTAGTATTTTTCATGACCCGAATCGTATAGAAGACTTTCGAGACTTTTGCAATAATACAATAAATGCCATCCAGCCTACAGTAGTCCTCGCATCTGGTAGCTTTCATTCTTTACAACTCAGATTATTACGCACGAAAAAAGGAAGTTAAGGATTATGTACTTCCTATATTAATAAATCTATTTTTGACAATAGGCGACATCGCTGATTCAAAAACGAAGGATAACATGGGATCGACACAATATGTTCGAGAATGGCAATATTATGACGAGATTCTTAAGGAAACTGAAGTTGCTTCAAAAACTATTTGGTTGGATATTAGGGGAAATCATGGTACTGAAATATTTCCATGAGAAGAATTAGGAAAATATTTGAAATCCTCTGGAAGTACTAACATGTTCGTTGTTCTTTTTATTGCAGATAACTTCAATGTGCCCAGTGTGCACAGTAAGAAAAGTTATTTCCACCAGTTTTCAATGCAAGGGAAGAAGCATTTGCGCTCCTACATGTACACAATTAAGAAGGAGTCGTTAAGCTACTCTTTTATTGGCGTGGATGCTTGTTTGGACCCTGGACCCAAGAGACCTTTTAACTTCATTGGTAGCATTTCTGAAGAACAGTACAGAATGCTTCAAGATTTTGAGAAAGACAGTCAAAATAGCAACGCAACCGTTTGGTTTGGTCATTACCCTACATCCTGCATCATATCTCCGGAGCCTGGACTGAGAGTTTTGATGAGGAATGGAATGGCTTACATGTGCGGACACTTACATACGTTGGGAGGCATGGTTCCTGATATGTACACTTTGCAGCAAACTGGAATTCTTGAATTGGAATTAGGAGATTGGAAAGACAATAGACTGTACGTTTTATTGAGTACTATTCACAAATATTTATTTGATGCTTTGTTTGTTGCCGTCATTGTAATTTTGTTTTCTATGTGATAGGTATCGTGTTGCAGCTATCGATAACGGCGTTTTTTCTTTCACTGATGTTTCGCATAAAAAATGGCCTGTAATTCTTGTCACAAATCCTAAACATGCCTTATTTTTAATACCAGGAAAAGATGACGTAGAAATTATTAAAGATTCGTCCCATATTAGGTACGTAAATCAATTTTATGATGATCGGGAGTTCTTTCGTATTATATAGAACAAGTATTTTGGTTTTATTGTCTTATACTTACATTCGTTTGCATGGTATTTGGCAAATTAGCCAATTGTGCGGGTTTTCTAATAAGCGAAGCGCCCAATTATTGGCCCAATATTAACGAGGCAGTAAAAGAGAGCGCGCAATATTTGAATTATTGACATTTACATGTAAAAGAAACCCTTTTTCAAATCGAATGATCTATTGAACGAGTTATCGTATCGAAAATCTGAAATACGCAAAATGTTCATAAAGTTACTGTCTACAATCGTGAATAACAGAATTCTGAT
>JABASI010001360.1:0-25732 GCA_019776505.1 Tomocerus nigrus
TGACCACAGCAGCCAATGAATATAGTTGAGTCGAAGGACTTGGACCCAAATCGTAAGCCTGCATTGTGGGTATTAGGGACTTTCAGGCACTTTCTTAGTATATGCCTTTTCGTAAATGGACAAAAAACATTTAGCATCCCAAAGACATTTATTATGCTGAAAACATTGTTTTACTAGTTTCACCAGAAGTTTTTCGTAGGTACCACTTGTCATGACTTCTGTTTACTCTATACTTATAAGCTAATGTAATCCTGAAGAAAAAATTGAAAAATCACTTATAAAAATGGAAAAAATTCGGCCAATTTTATGGTTGTTGAGTCTCGTGTGCATAATATTGGTAGTTAAGTAATTAAATGCCTCCAGAATAATAACGAAGTGTTTTTTTACCCTTAGGATTGCAACCGGGATGGACTCATTGACTGCGACGAGTAAGTGAACCGTTTATTCATTTCTTGCTCCAACTTTCCTGCAATCGTAGTACATATCTGCGTATACGTATCTGTAGTTAAGACAAATGTTTAGTTGTTCATTTAGTGTATGCCCGCTCGGTGCTATGGGGCAAGTGAAGAACACTGTTCAAACAGCTTTTTCTTTTCTCTTATGAATTTTTGTATTAGTAATAGCATCAACATCCTACCCGGATGCAGAGCTAAGCACACTTAACACAGTTTAGGAATCGGATGATGATCAGCAAGATCTGATAACCTCCTATCATAATTACATTCATTCATTGAGTTAGATGTTGACTTCACAATTGGTCTTTAAAATTATTTAATTAGTCTGTCTTTACCTTTAGTATGGGGAGAATACACTTGATGGGCGCAACAGACTGCGGTAATCCAAGAGTTCCCAAAACACCTTTCTACAGGAGGTTCCGCCAATGCTTCGATAAGGTTCTGCAACTATCTCAGTGATACTTCTTGTCTGAAAGCTTTGCCTTGCCTTCTTTTCTCAACCGGAAAGAAACATTGAAAACAACATTGTAGAACATGAGAAAAACGCCATTAAGATGTACAATACACAAAACTCAACTCGGAAAGAGATACATCAATACATTAACCAATCCATAGCATAACAATGAGTGAGCTCTTCGTTTAATTCAATGTATATATATTTATGTCACAACTAATCGTGCACTTTTGCAGCATTATTCTCAAATACTATACATACCGAACCTTTGCACCACATTATAGATACCATTTACATTACCTACATATACTACCTACCTTATTATAAATAGCTATTGTGAATAACTTTATATGTGACACTCTCTTGGATGGTTTTCAATAGTTCTTAAGATTTTTTAACTCATTTTGATGGACTCCGCCCTTGTGATTCACAGACAGCGCTTATTTTCATGTATTTATGAATAAACTACTGACTTATAATAATATTGCAATCTGGGGCTTTTTCATTTATTACACGCTGAAAGTGGTAAATATTTCACCAATTCTTTTATTTATATTTTCACAACAACTACAGCACTTGTACATAGAACCTATTACGATTAAGCTAAAAAGTGTGTTAAGGACTGAATGAGATTAATTAATGTCTATATCTATTGTTTTAATGTGTAATCAAGGTGGCCTGGTGGCAATTTTGGCATTTATCAGGGTTGTAGTATTTTCTGCCTTCATGTAGACAAGAATACATAACACTAATAGGATAATTAACTACAATTACAACAAATACTTTCAGGTTCAAGATAATATAAATAGAACTGCAAGCATCAAGTCTAGATTTGCATAGAAGTAGGTTTGAAATCAAATTTAATTGAATGCGATAGCTGTGATGAATTGGAGCTTTCATAAGGCACATACAGACACAGCTATCACTTTTACTTATTGTTTATCGTTTTTACACAGAAAATACACCAACGAATCATTTGTTCTGCTTTCAACTGCGTACCAAGCAAGGGTTCTTTGTTAAAGGCATCCTTAATAGCAACAGTCTCAGTATATATGTTATTCATTTAGGGATGAATTATAATTGTGGTAGTGTGCTGAAGAGAAACGAGTGCATTGTGCCTGTTTACTTGCGAATTAGTACAACAATACATCATGTAGCTTAACCTTCTT
The DNA here is from genome assembly GCA_019776505.1 of Tomocerus nigrus. Classification (NCBI taxonomy): domain Eukaryota; kingdom Metazoa; phylum Arthropoda; class Collembola; order Entomobryomorpha; family Tomoceridae; genus Tomocerus; species Tomocerus nigrus. Next base: position 2,079 of record JABASI010001360.1, read on the forward strand.
GACAGGACAAAAACCAGCTTCAATCAACAATATCAAAAGCGCCTGTCACCTCATATCTGTATTGCTAGTTAATAATGAGTGAAACTACAATTCTCTTGTGAATAGAAAATAAGACGTACGTCAGGCACTTTAAGTACATAGATAAACATACTTAACAGAAATACATATACAGACATATTATAAGTAGGTATATAGGGAGGTAGCTGAAAGGATTATTATAGAACTACATCAAACATGTCATATAGTGTAAATTAATTGGTTTTATCTGTAATTCTGTAGTTACTGCATTTTCATTGCATATTGAATTAGTGTAGGAGGTACACGGTATGTATTGAGATACTACTTTATCATAGTGTAGGAAATACTGGTGTGAAATTCTCATCGAATAAAATAAACAAACACTAAAAGTCTAGTGATTTGTGCATGCATGCACATATACTACAACGATCAAATCAACTGCAAAAGGAGTTCCTAGGAAAGAAAAATCATGCATGAGAAATACCTGTGCCGTCTAGAACAATCAAAAGGAACATTTTACTTGCATTGTACTCTGTTGGATCGTCAGAATTTATTGAACTATCAGCTACTACTCCTGTCCTGTGTATAATTCAGTCAAATTGACATTGCATTACACATAGAGAATGTACAGGAAACTCGTGAACACTTTTTACGAAATTATAATACGAAAATGCTACGATTTCTTTAGAACTATTATTTTCTGTATAGAATTATACATTGCGACTTAAATAGACATGAATGACTTTGGATATCTTATCGTTTGCCCTTTTGTAGATGAATGCGGATAAAACAGAAAATGCCTTGTACAGTACACGTGATGTGGGAATGAGACATGCAAAGGAATATAATTCTTAGTACTGGTTTTAGGTAGAATTAACTTATTCTGTAAAGACGGAAAATCCGACGGGATATGCTTATTATCAAATGCGGCTACATACATTGTATTATTATTGTATACTCTGGATTGTATTCGTCTTCTATTTATCTCTAATTTGATTTTCTTTTCTTGAAAGTACGCGCATTGCTTATTAAGAGCTACACATTATTATAATAGTATGCATAATTTTATAGAAATTGTAAAACAGAAATTAATTGCTAAGTAAATATTGTTCATGCAACTTGTACGGGAATAATATTCAAATGTAATTTAACTATCAATTGATGTATCTTTAAAACAGAAAAAACAATACAGAAGTTTTGTGTGGGAAAAATTTACAAATAAAATAAAACAAGTTTCCAAAATTATCCTCCCTGCAATGTTTAGAAATCGTTGCTTTGATTGAAGTGTAAGCTATTATTACTTGCGGATTATTTCTCGTAGTTGTAAAAGTGAGTAAGAATTGTGTTATGACATTTATTGCTCATAAGAAAAGCATTAAAGCGTAGGTAGTCTTGAATCTAGTGAATTTTACACGCACCACATTTCACCAAGCATAACGCAATTATAGTTCGAGAATGAGTATTTCTGCTTAAACATGACTCTGATTTGCGCCATATTAAACAACATGTGCATTTATATAGGATTTAATGAAAAGGTGAGACCTCCTGGGCGATTCAACAATGGTAATGATAGAGGGAAAACACTGTCCGCCAACGTTAACTGAAAAAAATTCTATTACAGATAGTTATAACCATTAAAATTGATGTAGGTACTTTCTACTGCACATACTGGCACTTGCTCTGTGTGGCTGTAGGTCTGACTGAAGGTGAGCATGCAATTGTGGATGACTTCATTACATACACAATTGTAAAGTGTGGAAAAGAGTTTTGTTTTCTACATAGTCAAGGCCTTCAGACAAAATTATCTTTGGATTACAATGCAGATTTTGAAGATACATAATCAAAATCAACCCCACTCCAGATATGTAGAGTCTCTTACATTTGTAAACACGCCATTACATGGATTTTCAAGAACATCACCCGAACTCGGCAAATGCATGAACTGTTTGTAAGTTTTGCCTTTGTTTTACCATTTAAAGACACGTGGGATGGTACCATGTTTAGAAAAGCACTTAGTAGAGTACATCATTTCCTAAATTTGTAAGGAACGTCTCTGGATTAAAACATGCTATTATCATTGTAATGATGTGTTATATTTATTATAAGATGTACTAACGAACTTGATACATTCCTATTATTTTAGCATTGGCAGACAAACCCCTTTTGGAAATATGGGCCTTTCTCTCTATTAAATATTTCTTCGCAAATTATTTATGTGCTCATAAATTAGCAACAAACTAGGCATTTGTGTTAGTGATAAGGTAGCAATGTAGGTAATAAAATGGAATACAATTAGGAATCCCATTATGTTAAATTGTTGAGTAAGAAAATGCAAAAAGAAGAAGCAGATACTCAGAAAAAAAGTTTGCATTCAAAGAATATCTTATCAGATGAGTGCCTATTCCATGTTATTGTCGGAAAAAATGACGAGAATGTAAAAATATTCACAATACAGGTTAACTTATATAATGGACTTGTTACTTGGCATCTTGGCAATGTTCATGTACATCTGTTATAACGCGAATATAACATTTCTGTCATTTTTACATTGCTTGTCTGTAACACGTATAAAAAATGACAGATTTGTGCAGAAATTACAAAGACTATGTTTTGGAAAGAGGGATTCCAATATGAGCCAAGAAATTAACGAAGTGCATGGTAATGCATTTTTTTCTCTTAGCCTTTCTACGTCTCAGCTATATTGCTATCTCTACCCAAAGGTAAGCTAGAGTAAATCTACTGATAACATAGTACATCAAAATACCACGGATGCAAAATTAATTTTTTAAGCATAGTCTGCATAGGTATACACTGAATTGAGCTACAGAATAATACGTTTAATCACGCAGTAGGATGCAGCTGAAGAATACTTAAAATAGATCCTTATATTTTACACATTCTTTTCTGAATATTATTCACTGTATGCAGCCCAATCTCAATCATTATAATTACTCGTTGGATACGAAATGAAAGATATATTTCTATTGATACTGATGTAATTCAATTAAAGGTGCGTAAAAGTAGTAGGTTTAGTAATTCATTAACTAAAGCCTCAGGTCATCAACATTTTTAGCTGTAGTACAGAATTAAAAACACTCAAAAATAGTAGTACTAATTTGAATATGTAATTTTGCATATAAATAAAAGTTTGCACGCAGATTGGAATCTTGAAACGGATCTAGAGAGAAAGACAAAAATCCCAAGATGTAACTAAATATGTAGAGATAAGTAGGTGGGCAATTTCTTCATCTGTGGGTGCCTGGAAAGACCAGGATGATGGCTCCAAGTGATGTAACCTCACAGGACTGGAATATATTTACACAGAATACAATTCAACAGGAGGAGCTACTAGCATTGAATAATCACAATATGTGACAAACTGTCAGTTAGTATAGCGTGACTACCACATAAACCATTCAATAAAACTGACAGGGCAAAAAATATGAAGTGCATCTGCATAATGAAGTCTGCTTTTTTTCGCTAAAAGAGTTTTTTCACATATTAAACCAGTTGTGTTACTTGTGTTATAAATTATACGTATGTACATTCTATTATTATAATTTTGATGTACATATGTACATTTGCAAGTTTTTTGTCAAAGTGCTTTACATCACATACCAAAATTATATCTGCAGGCAACGTTTTTACTGAGCACACTTAATTGATCAAAGCTCATCAATAAATACCTTACAAGGGAAACAAAAAATTCCCAAAAATATATATTTTTATGTATTATATTGGTTGATATGATACTGATGAATCAAAGGTGCATAGTGCATACTAACTAGGCCCTCATACTAATTACATTGTTTTGCTAGGTGCGAAGGTACGCAGGTACGCGGTACGTAGGTTTTGAAAAGTGCGCAGGTACGCCCTATTCTATTTTTATACACACTGAATTTGATAATTATTAACTAATTAACATCAGCTTATTATGCTTCTATACATCAAAGTTATCTAAATAAGAGAAAAACGATAATGAAGACATCATCCCACGTTCTTAAAATCGGTATTTCCCTATCATCATCCTATCACCACTTCATGTATGTACATTTCTCAATAAAGGATGATGAAAACATCGTTATTGAGAAAAAAACTTATTTTCTATGTATTTTCTGCACTTTCCATCATGCTACACCTGGCTTAGAAGATCATTATTTAGAGATACACATTGGGCAGCGTAGCTGAACTGTTTTCTCGGCTCACGAACAACTTGACATTGACTGATTGCCACTAATGGATGTTACAGGTAGTCCAGAAAAAAATGGGTAATTGTCCACACATGGCATCAACACTTGTTGATAGGATCTGTAATGAGAATTAGCAGTAGCTTAGCGAAGTTAAACCAAATGTTTTACAACTTGAGTAATAGACTGTAAAATTAGGTACCTATATATGCTATAAAACTGCGTTTCTGTCCATGATTCTCCTTAGTTTACTACTACATTATATAATTATAATAATCCCCAGCTAAAAGTTTCCTCATTATAGAATAGAAAAATATTGTATTATTTGTGTAATACCTAATTATAAGAAATTGTTCTGGATCGGATCTTTTGATGCACTATGTCTTCATCTTGTGTGTGACGCAAGGAAAAGAATCTGTAGTGCAATTGCGTTGGAAAGGTAAATGTAATAAAGAAGCTTTTGATTCACACATTTTTATACTGAGATCAGCGTAAGAGTCTTGAGGTAGGTATTCTCATTTCTACTTTTCACATCTGACTGGGTTTTATTATGAGTACACTAAAGATAGATAAGTTTCATCTCAGTCTTAGGTTAGTTTTAGCAATAAAGTGAAAAGAAGGAGGATCTAACTGATCCAACAAGTTATATACGAAATGAGTCAACACAAATATTATACCAAATACAATATTATAATGAATACTAATGGTTAGTACACAGAGCAGGTAATAATAATAAGAATATCCTATAGCATAGTAGTAAGAAAATCATGCAAAGGCAGCCAAGGTCAGTAGGAAATTATGTGATCGTCAGAGACAGCAGAACATTAGCATTGTGAAGATTTACATTACATCTTTATGCCTTTACCGTGTTGCACTTGTACTTGAATAAAGCTGAGGAAAACATGATATGAGCATCTTGAGTGCTGTAGAAATGTGCATTTGCAATTAAGATCTTCCTTTGACGATGTCCATCGTGCTCAAAGTATAAAAACTACCTTAATTGTGTAGGTACTTCTGGCCATTCATGTTGTACACAGCTCATATTCAGAACTATAAAGTCATTATCAATGAAGATGATCTCATCTTATTAATACGAAGTATTTTACATACCGATGCAATGTCACAAAAACGACAATTCAAGTTCATTTGCTTAAGATCTATTGAAAATGGCTTCTGGGAACATGAGTTTAGTCAGTCTGTTTAGTAAACCTCTTAGAAATACCCCAGTAGTCAACAAGCGTCCGTCACAAAAAGGCAAATATTTTCTAACAGTAGCTCATTTAATACTACAGTTTTCATTCACTGGAAAATAACGAATTTTATCAGTTAAAATCATTCAACATGAGCAAATTTTCGGTGATTTTCGCTTTAATTTTCGGAATTAATGGAGTTTTTTCGCAAGAGATTTCGGATCAGTGCCTAGGATGTCTTTGTGAGGCGAGTACAGGATGTGATTTAAACCAAGGATGTTCTGATCAAGGAGTGTGTGGACCCTTTCTTATTTCCAGACCCTTTTGGATAGATGCTGGAAAAGTGCACTTGACAGGAACGGCTTCGGATAGCCCTAAAGGTCAGCATTTTTATTTTCCTAATCAAATAAAGTAGCTAATGAACGTTATCGTTTACGGAAGGTGCAAATGCTGAACATACGATACTGATACTTGATATATTGTGTTAATAGCCTACGAAGAATGTACGAAAGACATCTTTTGTGCGAGTGAGACCATTCGTGGCTACACGCAGAAATACGCGAAGGATTGCAACGGAGACGGGGTTAGTCAATTCACGTTTAGGCTCTCCTTTTTAATGAATGCATGATCACTTTTCTAAATATCAAAATATAATCTTGACTTTTTTTGTCTTATCTGTAGAAAATTGATTGCGAAGACTTTGCACGAATTCATAAATTGGGACCGAATTCTTGTGAAAATTCAAACATCGTGGATACCAAATTCTATCAAAAGTTTAATACTTGCAGAACTCAAGTGAATGCGCAATAAAAAATATTCAGTTTCTCATTTTTTTTACTCTACTTTAATAAAATTGAAGTTTATTACAATATTATTTACATCAAATTAATCTGTTCGTTATTATCGTTATAGACCTAGTAATTATAATGTACATTGCTTCTCCGTGTAGCATACCTCACATAGAATAGTAATCTGTAAGGACACAGAAATTCCTGTGACTTAATTGTGACCATTGTAAGTATGATTATTATTTTGATGCATTATTTCATAGGCACAGTTTATACATATTGGACATAAAAATATCTTTAGATTCGAGATTCGAAAAGATAAGTGTGCATATTTTCTAATTTATATTTCAGTTACTCAAAACGGTTGTAGTAGTCGAACAGGTTGATCCGCTGATCATAATAATTCTAGCAGCTTGGTACTACACTAAGTTATTTTAAAATGGTTGCTCATATATTGAAACAAACAAAAAGAAGGACGATACCTGTCCAATTATGAAGTCTGATGAATCACAAAGGTTAGCCTTCTGTAAATTACATGCAATTAAAGAAAACAATGAACTATAAACTCTCGAAAACCTTTGGTAAATACAGAGCTTACTTTCTTACTTTCGTCGTGGTCTTAACTCCATACTTAAATATTATAATGTTTCTTCGTTGCATTTTATATTATGATGTAGTATAACTAATACCTACTTGTTTTGAAAGTTAAGTAATGAGAGTTTTTGTACAAATAATACATGCATTACGGAAGTAACTAAGCATGCACTCTACGTTTTATCTTCCCATAATAAAATGGAAAACTTTGTCAATTTTCTTATATCATCCAAATCAAAACTCCAACTAAGAGATATAGTATACTATGTATATTGAAGATAGAGTTCAGACTAGAGAGATACTATACTCAATCATCACTTCCATTCTAATGGAGGAATATACAATTACAGGTAAAATATATGTGGGAAATGGGAATAAGCCGTAGCGTAGTATTCTGTCTTGCTTATAAATAAATCTTCACGTTTACGTTCCATGCATAGTATACTGATAAAAGCAATAATTATTCAACTCACACTTTGCACCACTATGCACTGGTAGATAAGTGTGGATAGACACTTTATCTAGCGAAAAATTGACACCATTAATGTGTGAAGGGAATGTGGTAAAAACATCTTTAAAAAATACTGAACTATATACCTCTCCGTTAATTAAGAGCACCTATATAGTATATGCTGGAGATTTTTCATTCTTTTTGTCCATTGTCCTTTGTTGGGGGAGCATAGGGATTAACTTGGTATGAAAACTATTGCTCAAACAAAATTTTGCAATTAATTAGTACCTAGCACAAATGTATACAAAAAATTGTTACGTTATTTCTAAGTATAAGGTAGATTCATTACGTCCACTATGTAATTGACCGCCTACATAAGAAGCAAAGATATTGTTCTGTTACAGACATAAATAACTCGTATCCTGTCTTGTTCTGAGAATGAGGATAATTTTATTCACCGATGATATAGTATTATACGGCAAATAATCTTTCAAATTACATTTATAAGTCTATTGAACTCTTGAGCCAAATTGCTAAGTTTTAGAAATGTGTCAGCCTCTACATACAAACAATTGAACAGGAAGCCTTTTCAGAAAGATATTGATTTTGTATTGTGTTTAAAATCCCGAAGATTGGCTGTTGATTGCATTATAGAATCAGTTATTATAATCTTTACACACTAAATTATCAACTTATATGCATGAGACCTAATTATAATCATAATATAAATACAAATGAATCAGAACAGCTTACATATTATATATAGACTGATTTTCTCAAACCATTGCTGCTAATAATATAATTATTAAACATCCGCTTGTACTATTGAATCACATTTGCAGTTTTGTGTTTTGTGTTCACAAACACTGGTTACTTATTTTACTGTATGCCTATTATTGCCTATGCAAAAGCCAAGTAAGGAATAATTGACCGCGTCTGCGGTCAATGGTCATTTTCTCGACAATGTTTACCTGCATATTGTCTTTTTGCTTAAAGCCGACAGAGTTATTGTGCGAGGTAATTTGTGCAATAGCACTTGTAAAATTGTTAGCAATATTGTTCAATAGCCACAATCGTGCCATAAACGATACTTATTAATGCAACATGCAATCATCCTGAAGAAATTCCTAATAATTGCCATGTTATTGTTAACATCAGAAGTTGCAACTCAATTATGTACTGTTTTAGTATAAAAGTCTCTATTTTTATAAACAAGAACTAACATGTAACTTGTGATTACATAGTAATAAATATGCATTATGGATTGTGCAGATTGATTAGTGTATTTGTTACAGGCTAGCTGACAGATCAGACGAGTCAACAACAACATGTCCTAGGCCAGGCCATGTGGAATTCCACGAAATCTCAAGTTTTCTTTAAAACTGATTGAACAAAATGAACGAGAATGCGAAAAAATAACATGACGAGGAATACTTTTCAATAAAATCAATTTAGCTTCAAAGGAAATCTAAGATTTCGGAAATTCTAAATGACCTAGTACATGTTGACCCATCCAATCTGTCAACATTACCTGTAGCATTATTCACCAATACTCTCTTGACCAAGGTTGTCATTTATGTTTGTGACATAAAATATTCATATTCATAATGTGAGAAGCACAATGACATTATAATATATAGTTACTGTAATACCCAATTACTAATAGAAAGTGTTCATTATTACATGGGCTCATCGTCATCGTTGTAGTATTATAACTTTTCATGTTCGTCATTTGTACTAGTAATTTGCTGAAGTAGTTAGGTTTATGCTAGAATCATGTAATTTTCTAATAATTATGTATTTGCTGTAAACAAATGCAGATCAGAGGTCAATTATTATTATAAACGAGGCTTTTTCACGTCAAATGATGACGTCTTCATATTGCTTCAACTTACAATACTACCAGAACACAATAGATATTTATATTTTCTACCACCTTGTTTATTTTTGCATTCTGAACAGTTTTTGCTGTTTGTTTACACTTTCTTGTTAACACACGCGTTCAAAATATGAAAGAAGGTCATCCAGAATCTAGTTGAAATTGTTTTGTCTGAAAAATAGGGTTTATAAGGGCCATAAACCATATGGGGGCAAATATCAATTGAGTGTAAGAATATAGTGTAAACTCGTAATACTTGCTCAGCTATTCATCACAAAAAATGACAATAAAAACAATGTGGTGCGAACGTGCGTGTTGATTCTTAATTGATGTTTTGAATAATTTTGCACAATGAAAATCATCTACTATTCAACTTAATTGTGCATGCATATTTTTATTACATCCATTCTGCTTATTACAGGGATCATATTGTTACCCAATGATATAACTTACACTTACCTATTCAAGGTTTGTAATCATCTGCAAAACAAAATAGGTAAGTACGAAACACACCTAAATAAGTAAAACAATGTGTGAAATGCATTGGCAATCAAAATGCTTATGGTTGAATCAGCAGCTACAAAAGAGGTTCCCTAATAACTGTATAGTAAATATCTATGTATAGGTCCATTATATGAGTATATGACTGCTTTTCATGCTACACGGGACATGTAACAAGCGTAAAGGTTAGCCCGGATGAACTATTTTTGTAAATGAGATCCCTGTTCCAGTGGAATTAAATGAAATGAAGTGGTTTTCCTTTGGCTGGTTTCCTTTCAATTAGCAATAGCACGTTCTGCTTTAGTGAAGGCAGGCAATCTGAATCCAATGCTCTTTTAACACTTGACTTCCCTTGACTTAAAAAGGTTGGCACATCATGAAACACTCACAGTCTGTCATTAGGTTACGGCCACGATTCCCTCAAACAATCACATTTTTACAGGAAATTCATTTACTTCTCCTAGGATTATCACATAACACAACTCATAATATTATTCTATACTACATTTACAATCTACTAGTAAGTAAATGGTGCATTAATAATTTTGTGGCCTTTCCTAAAGGCACATGATAATACATCTATGAAGTAACAATAAGTATCTGTAAATGCACGTTGATTAGGTAGCCGCGTTTTGATTTATGTCTGTGTGCTTAGCTTCGTACACGTAAAGAGAGCGTTTTTATTCTCCACGTTAATGCTTAATGCATATTTACATGCATTGTTCACACACATGTCACAAAACATATCAACTTACTGCATTTATTACTTTATTATCGTATATATTTAGTATGTCGAATGTAGAGTCAGATAGAATACAGATAGTACAATGCACGAACAGAAATCACTAGTGAATAGGGTCTGAAGGTTATATCTTTTATTTGTATTTCTATTCCATCACCACACCAAACGCAAACCATACGTGCATACCCAAATATATTTAAATAGTACTAAAACTGCTAGAATATGATGCTGAAAATGCTCACGTCAAATCATTACACTAACAAAGATGGAAATTATGTGCGTACTATGCATGAACTTATGTATATTACAGAAATATTGGAATGTAGGCATATTATTAGCATTTATTTATACATCATACACTATTCCTAGTGTATAGCTATGCAATATTATTAGTAAATTAACCTGTAGTTAAGTAAAAATGGAGATGTGCCATTGCCATTAGCTGGATCTTGAGCACGTAATCATTTGAAGCCTAACCTTAAATCCGTCGAGTCGAGAGAGCATAGTATTTTTTTATTTGTTCAATACAGTTTTTTTCATCAAAAGTGCAAAGAAAAAGATCGAGGTGCGAATTCTTATGAAAAGTAATAACTTCTTTCCCCATTTAGTGGAATCTCAAATAAAGGATTTGTAATTTGTAACTAGAAGCTGGAATTTCTTTGAAAATAGTAGTTACTTTAGTTACTTTCTAGGAACTTTGACAATGAGAAGGATATTGGAAATTGTAAGGAGAGAGATAATGCCCGAGATAAGAAAGCTGAACATGCTAATTCGTAATTTGTGTACATAGGAATGAATAAACAGAGACGTTAAATAAAAGTGGAGTGAGAAACAAAGGAATAAATATCTAGCTTTCATTTGTCCATTTACAAACAGTTCCGCTTAAATACATAATAATATTGCTGTCTACTTGAGTAACGACAAACAGATATTAATAGTTCAGTTAGCGAGACATCGAGATAACTGAAGCGAAACTCTCAGTGCTTCTCATTCTTTCCTAGACTCTCAATCCGGGTCTAAGTAATTCTCCAGCCCCCAAACATATCTCAACACCAAAACAGAGCTCCAGATACTTATTTGTTATCTGCGACAACAATCTCAGACTTTGTGATAGGACAAGAAGCTTAACTTACATGTTGTTCTTGTTACTAGTGCTTGCAAGTGAAACTTATTGACATTGAGGAATTAAATACATTGAGTTTAGTGAATCTTATTAACATATGGATCTTAATTGTTTCACTAACTAATAAATTAAATTCAAGTTGCTAAATACAGCTGTCAGATTTTAATCTCAAGAAACGCCAAAAACTTTTCCACTGTCAAAATAATGACCGTGTCACTGATTACTAAATTCACCAGAAGAAAAGTCGTGGACAAGAATGCCACAGAGACACAGTTGAATCGTGTTTTGTCTACTTTGGATTTAACTCTTTTGGGAATCGGAAGCACACTTGGAATTGGCATTTATGTCTTAGCTGGTTCTGTGGCTAAAAAGGACGCCGGACCCGCTGTTGTCATTTCCTTCTTCGTAGCAGCTTTTGCATCGGTTTTAGCAGGTTAGAATTTCCGGTTCCGCCTCGTGGGGAATAACATACTATTTCTGAATAGGGATTTCTATTTTCAAAATGGATTTTGTGATTGATTGACCAGTCATATTACTTGTCTCATAAAAAGTTTGTGGATGAAATGCTGAAAAGCCCTTCGAGCTATGCTTAATACAGCGCAATAGGATTACACTCAGCAATTTTAGAAGTGTAATATTATTTACCACGTAAGGTACCTAAAGCAAATATGTAATTTCCAGGATGAAATTGTGTATCGCTTCCATTGCCATTGCCGCAGGCTAGACGAAGCAATAATCCAGCAAGGAATTTCTTTCTATGCCACGGCGATAGTTGCCTATTAGCATTAAATTCACATTAACTTTACTTCAGGAACCTAATTAGTAACTCTATGAAAGATTTAGTATAACTTAGAATAACATTAGTTTACAATTAGCAAAGTTTTCCACGTACAAGGTAAATACATTATAATTAATATCCTATTGCGTGAATTCCAACGAACAAAACAAATGAATCAACAGGACAATAATTAATTGTCGACAGCCGTCTTTTATGTAAGCCTTTCTTTCGTATGCAGGAATGCTTTGTCGAGAGACACTTAAGGCATAAATAAACATTTACACACATGATTTTTAACAATTCTAATGTAAATAAAAAGGCTGATGATAACCTCTGTTCAGAGCTTAGACTGCAATACTTGCACAAATAGGGTGTCTGCTGAACCAGTAGTCTGATACCGCAAATTAGCCAGTAGTAACCATAAGGTAATTATAAAAATCCGTGTGATCGTGATACTATCAGTTAAATCGTTATACATGTAAGCGATCAGTTCATGTATTCTCAAATGACAAAAATATTCTTAGAATTCCCTATGGGAAAATCATTCTCATACAGTGACACTAGTAACCACCAGTATTTCTTATTATTTGCTACTATTGCTACTTATTCATTGCACAAGCAATTAAAATAAGCTTTCCGGTGATGTTCATGATAAGGAAGAATTAATTTATGGTAATCGGATATTTTATGTGCTGATTGGTACTTGCTATACACGTAAATACGCCAAGAGCCATCGTAATATTATAGGAAAGGTTAAAAGCAAAAGTATCATGAAATAAGGAATAGTGAATAGAGTTTAGCAAGTTAAACATAAGGATAAGAAATATTCTCAGTTGATTTAATATTTGTATAACAAAGATCGAAATCATAATTATAATCACATTCGCAGCTGTTGCCCATACGTCACTTTTATTCTCTCTTCTACCTAATGAAATATGTAATGTATCGAAATGACACACTATTATATTAATAACGTGTTAATGGTGCTATTGTATGCACCGAAAGCTATAAAATAGTAATGTGTCGCTAATGTAGGTAAACCACCATACATACATGCAATAAAATATGACGTTTATTCTCCTATAATATGTCAGAAATGTGTGACATCAGTACAAGTGACATGATTTACTTGTTACGAATATTGAAAGGTGTACCTAATCGAACTTCATGAGTTGGCTGTTGCACTATTATTCATAAAAAATATGTCATTACTTATTGTCATTGTAATTGCATTTATTCTTATGTGCTAACATATTCATTCATACCCAGTTCAGCCTCAGTCAGAAGATGATACATGCAATACGTTTCTATGTACATGAATTAATTAAAAAGATCATTGAATAGTATAATAGCACCTTCTGTAGCTTTCATGGTAAATTGTATCGGATATGGAAAATGAGATAATACTATTAATATGCTTTCATGGTTTCCTATGAGGCATTTCGTAATTCTTCTTCTTAATTATTATCCTAATCAATGTAGGCCAGATGTAAATGTATTTTTATTTTAATGATAAATATTTATAAGACATTTTAGAGGAAATTTTTAATCATTACCTAACAAGAATTTATTACCTAAGTGTGTATTGTGAGGATTGAGGATGCAAATGCAAAACGTAAATTCTTCCAATACTATGTAGTACATTTTATGGTGCAACTCTTTATTTAGATTTTCTGGTAATACCCTTACGATATTTTTTCTTAGTCGGCACTGCTAAAGAATTTATTATTCCTTAGTTCGGTAAGTAGATAAGTAAATTGCATTGGTGCCTGACTGACAACATAATAGTAAGTGTTTATTTACACAACTAATGTGTGCATGCTTACACATTTACATATCTGAGTAGGTTACCTATTGTTTAGGTTCTTTTTTACTATTCTCATGCTTACCTGGTAAATGGGATTAGTAGGCAATATGTTTCTTTAATAATTCCATGAAGAATATTTTTACATCTTAGAATGCATATATGTGGTAAACTATTTACATTTTGCGCTACCTTTGTTTATCTGTCTAGCAGAATACAGAGCATTGAGCCTAATATTTTATGTTACTATTTTAATACATGTGCTCGAAGCGTGATATTGACATGGGATGGGATATAAAGAATACACACCTTTCTGTAAACGATTCGGATTCTCTCAGAATTATGCTTACCTATTAATTTGGTTACATTTTTAGGACTTTGCTATGCCGAATTCGGAGCCAGAGTCCCCAAAGCCGGATCCGCCTATGTTTACAGCTATGTATGTGTTGGGGAGCTGATTGCATTTATCGTAGGATGGAATCTTATAATGGAATACGTTATCGGTAAACATGATTTACATTGTAATTTATAGCAGTAATGCCGGCGTGTAATTAATATGCACAAGTTTTGCAAAGGATGAATATTAAATTAAAGATGAAATGATCTTTCCTAAAATTGTACGATATTTTAGGTGTAGCAAGTGTGGCAAGGGGATACTCTGGTTATGTTGACTCCCTTGTTGAAGAAAAGATGAGTCATGCATTTAAAGAAGTCATTCCAATTAATGTCCCTTACTTGTCGCCATATTGTGATTTCTTTGCTTTGGGAATCACTTTGGCACTAACATGTAAGTAGTCTACGCTTTAATTTACTATTTTCACACCAAATAATTGTCTTTACATTCAACTGCAATGAACCGAACAAAAGAAATGGAATCTTTCCAAAAAAAACTTTCGAGTTCAAGATCAAATTTCTGTTCTTGACGAGACACTTAAAACTATATTTTTTAGTTTGCCTATTTGCACTAGTAACCTAAAGTCGAAAAATTCCTGAAAGTTCATTACAGTTCGTATCAAGGCTTATAGACGCATTGAATTCCATTGTAGTCGTAAAAAATGGTGGCGATTAGCCGAGTATTGAACTGTGTTCTCTTATCTTGTACTTATTTTTAGTAATCCTGGCTTTTGGAGTCAAAGAGTCTTCTCTCTTCAATAACATATTCACTGTACTGAATCTTGTGGTCGTACTCTTTGTTATCATAGCTGGATCTATTTACGGTATTTAAGGAAGATAATTTTTACGATATTTCTGTAATAACTTATTATTTTATAGCCGAACCATATCATTATCATGATTATTTCCTTCGCAAGGAAACCATGATCGCTATCTGTTCTCAGTTCCGCTCTTATGTAATAGGAGAAGGTAAACCGATATATAACAAAATGAGTTTCCTTCTTATTGTTAGCCGTTCCGGGATATTGGGCACTGACGCGTGAGGATATTGATAAACTTTTGGAGAACAGTACCAGTTCGAAGAATATGACAGTTGCTGAAACGGGTGTAGGAGGATTTGCTCCGTTCGGATTTTCGGGTATCATGAAGGGAGCTGCCACTTGTTTTTATGGGTTCGTCGGTTTTGATTGCATTGCAACAACTGGGGAAGAAGCCAAGAATCCTCAAAGAGCCATTCCACTTGCTATCATTTTCTCTTTGCTTTTCATCTTCCTGGCATACTTTGGAATTTCGACGGTGCTAACCATGATGGTCCCCTACTTTCTTCAGGTAGTCATCAAATGGCAATAACAAAAACTTGGAGCACATCTGCAACTCAGTTTTTCTTAATGCAAGAAAACTGTATATTTATTGTCGTAATTAGTCATTTGAAACTATAATATACTGTTTGCTATTTTCTCCTAGGATGCTCATGCACCATTACCCCAAGCCTTCATGAGCGTTGGATTTGGTGTAGGAAAGTGGTTTGTGACCATCGGAGCACTTTTCGGATTATCGACCAGCTTGCTGGGTGCTATGTTCCCTATGGTACGGTTTCAGTTCATTTCATCCTGTTGGAAACTTTTAAAATGCTTTTCATAAACATTGGGTTTCCCATCCTCGTAATGACTAATGAAATGAGTATCTACTTTCTACTTAGATACTTATATAATAGCCAATAACTATTTACAAAAATATATTTAATACAGCCAAGAGTTATATGGGCTATGGCATCTGATGGAGTGCTTTTTAAATTCCTTGCCAAAGTACATCCCAGATTCCAAACGCCATTGATTGCCACATTAATTGCAGGAACATTCGGTGGTATGTAATTTATTTACGAAAAAGGATACCACTATTCCACTCTATTTATCATTGATAACTATTTATTTTCTAAATCTTTCACGTTCTCAGGTATTATGGCTGCACTTTTCGAGCTGGATGCTCTTATTGACATGATGTCGATAGGAACTTTGACTGCCTATACTTTAGTTGCAGTGTGTGTTCTATGTTTAAGGTTTGTTTCTCAGTTTATATTTAATGCAAATTATTATTTAATATATATTTATTCATAAAATCTAAATTAATTCTTCAATGCACCTTGCAGATATCGTAAGGATGTGGATGGTGCTGATGACGTAGATGGGTCCGTAGATTCCGTAGATTCCTTAACACTTGGACAGTTTTGCAAACAATTTTTTAACTCGAACAAGCTAAAAGTTCCAACAGAACTGTCTTCATCCTTCACAAACTGGAATGTTTTCATTTACTGTATGTTACCTTCTTTTTGCAATTTGCAAACTAGATTCACTGTAGATAAAATCTGAAATGCAATTTAACTGCTAGTCCCATGAATAGGAACTACATGACTAAAATGAGATTTAATATTGCTTTCCACAGGTGTATTAACGTGCGTGTTCTGTGCAGTAGCAATATTTTGTGAAGAGAAAATTATAAATTTGGAAGTAGCCCCTCTCGCAGCTTTGATTGCTTTAGGACTCATGCTGTGTTTATTTTTGATTTCGTTGACCCTTCAGCCAATTTCTAGAGTCAAATTAACATTTAAGGTACATATACTTCATTGTTATATACCTTCCACTCTATGATATCTGTATACTATTATTAGGGATTCTAAGAAAATTTTACAAGAAATGACTTTAACAGGTTCCGTTAGTTCCTTTGCTTCCTGGTTTCAGCGTACTTGCAAATGTGTATCTCATCATGAAATTATCCGGTCCAACTTGGGTTAGATTTGCTGTGTGGATGTTAATCGGATTCTCATTCTATGGGTATTGTTTGTTCTCGGGGACAACTGACAAATCTTACGAAGCCCAATTGGATGAAAAGCAACGGAGAAAATATTCTAAAGTATCAGTTGCGGAAATTAGCAGTTTACCAATGACTCCTGTGAGGCACTCAAACGGAAAGCAAGATTCTGACACAAAGAATTATAAATCCGAGAGTAATGGAAATGCAAATTATATAAGTAAAGTTCAGTCGTTTGATCATACAAAACATGTGCCACAAGAAAATGGAAACCATGTACTTAATCAAAATGTCAGCGAAAAGTTGCAAAAAAACGAGAGTAAAAACAATGAAAGTACAGCACTTATTACATCATCTCCGAATAAAGAAACTTCCACTGCAGCCAAAGACTGCGTTGATTCCATAATGTCTCTGGCTCATATGCATACTGTTGCACAAAACAATTTGAAGAAGAAAAATAATGAAGATTTACTCCCGATGTTGACCTCAGAAGATAGCAAAAATGAAATCAAAAAGGAGAACGCAAGGTAATAATTTACTTGTACCAAATATAACTTTTATTTGCTTATAATCATCAGATGGATGATTGAAATTCATTTTACATTTTGTTTAATGTTCCAGGATGCAAAACAATGCCACGCCTTGTTTGGAAACAGTTGAAAACACTTCTGTGGCCAGTCCTGATAACAATATGACTTCAAAGATTCTATCTATTCATGCTCAAGCACAAGAAGTCCTGAAAAACTTGGACTCTAATTCCAATGGGTCAAAAATCACATTGACTACATTAGTTTTAGAATCTCCTGCAGTAAGCGATGCTGTACAGAGTTCCACAGCAGAAACCCCACACAAGGATCTGGAGCACATTTCTGATTCAGCTCATGATGTTTTAGGATATGACGCTATAAATTACTTGCCTAACAATAAGCCATATCAAGATTCAATTGAAGATTATAGCCTTAAAAATTTAGTTTTAACAAAGGAAGGAGGGGAGACTAATCGAGGATATGTTGAAACGTAAGAATATCGAGTTTTAAAGATATTATATAAGTTGACCTATGTCTTATTCAAGTATTTCTGAATTTTATTTCTTACAGGGATACCGAATTATCATCCGACGAGCTTATTCATCCCGAGAGTTTACCTGTCAAAGAAGACTTAATAGTATTCCACGATGAAGATAAAACTGAGCCGAAAGAATTGACTCAGAATGCTACAACAGAATCTCTGTTGGAGAAAGAGATGAGAGATATTGAGAAAACTGTTGCAGAAGTCGAAAATGTCTTCAGTCAAGTTTTACCACCAAGTTCGGAAGACAATCCCTCCGCTACTGAAAACGGTATGATTTGGAATTCTTGTCCCGTTTTCTCACATTATTTGATAGTATACCGTGAAATAATTGATTTAATTGCTCAGGTGCGGAACCGTCGTCCTTCAGCAAAGAAGAAAGCTCTGCTGCGGACAAAAATAAAAATTTAGGAAATGTGGAAGAGCTAATAGTGAAAACAGACAACGATGTAAAGCAGATAGATACGACGTCTGAGGCGGACCAAGGAAAAACGCTATAATAATAATATCATAATTAACTACCTTTTCTAGGCTGATAATTAGCCAAACATAAATGCAATGAATTTTAGGGCAGTTATCAATGATTATTATGTTGCCTGTCTTCAAAATTTCGACGTATTACATAGTTACTACTAGTACATGTATGCATATACATTGCTAGTTGGATGACTCACTTTCACCTTGTAAATATAAGCATATATGCTTATTAAATCCTCCTTGCGTAATAGAAGTTGATTCGCAAGATGTACATCCTAAATAAACAATATAATAACAATGAAAATCGTTTTTGTCTACTCTTAAATTATGATTTATATAATATGAAAATGATTTTTATGTAATGAACTTTATTAGATATATAATAGGTAAATATATAGCTACATAATTATAACAATATTATTTACAAATCTAACTTTAAAACAATTACTTACATATTATGAGGAATAAGATAAGAATAATGCATTGTTTATGAAATACCGATAAGTATAAGCACTAAAAATAATGCAAGTAATACAAAATGATATATATACATATATAGTGATTTAATAAATATAACTTTGTTTCTGTGACATGTTTGTTGTGAAAAGTCTTCATAAGGTTGGAAGGTTCATCATCCGCATTTTACCCAAGATATAATATTAAGAAACATGTAGCAACTTAGCAAGTAAATAAATACGTAAGCGAAGAAAATTAAATATTTATTCATATGATGATCTTGAGTTGGTAAGTAGGGATGAAAATGTGCATTTTAGATGTAGCTTTGTGCATGAAGACATTTAAAAAGGCCGTTTCTGTTTTCACTTTCTTTCTCACAGTAAAAACTCATAAGTGCATCTTTAATCAAAAGCCACGGAAGAACAACTCCAAAAGGCAAACAAACAGAGAGAAAACATAGAGTCGAAGCAACAAAGACAAAAATGACTAACTTTATATGTTACTTCGTTCATCTGAACTTGTTTAGAATATTTTAGGAGGGAGAGTAGGCTAGGAAAACTGGGACGGAGTTATTTATTCTTTCTTTTAGTAGCGTACACAGTATTTTGTGGATATTTGAGTTTACGTGATGCTTGGTTTGGCTTAGGCACACACAGAGCAAACGAAATCATCTCATGTTTGTAGTTTGTGCACTAAAGTCAAAAGAAATACGGCAGTTCCTAATGTATAGTTCTTGAAACGACAGATTGTAAACGACATGGACACGGTGTGCGTGGAAGAAACTCTTTAATATGAAACCATCATGTTTTTCTCTAGTGTCTATCTACTACTACTCCGCCTACATGATTTGGTTTAGTACGAATATTATTGCAACAAGAAATGACTGACTTTTTTCTGGTGACTGAGCCAGTATGTGGATATCCGAACACGCAAAAAGTGAGTATTTGATTTGATATTGCGTGTGGCGAGGAGGAAGGATGAGATGGGAAAGCCAATATGGAAAACTTGAATAAAAACTTGGTTAGGTCTGTCACTGTAAAATTGATAGATGGCCATGATACAATGTATTTCCATTCTCCTACTCTTTCCCTTTCTCTCCATACATATTCCGTGCAACACAACAACATTGGACGAGAGATGAAAACAAAATAATATATCTATATCCAAACCAATGTCAACAAGAAAGAGATGTGATTTTCTTCTCGTGTCAGTGCGTAAGTCAAGAAAAGAAGCCCCATAATATACCTACTAACCACTAACCAACAAAGATATGAAAATAAATAACTTTCTTCGGTATTTCTACTTACAACAGTGTCTCTATGCTTAGGTGTGTAGGGATTTCAAATTCACATTCCAAATTCCTAGTATAATATGATACAAAACGTCTTCATAGACAAAGCTAACTTTAATTACTGTTTACTCCAGGAACTGTTTCAATTTTTGAAGCAAGGAAAAGTTTACCTCAAGTAATTTCTACTTTGTTCATCGACAAATTGAACATTACGGACAATTACGTAACTATTCTTTAAAATTGACTGTTCTCTTATTTCCCCACCAATTAGGTACAATTTCAACAAGGGAATAATAGGTACCCTGAATAAAATATAGGTAACACATATTTACTTATTGTCGGTTTTCTTTGGGAATTAAGTCATCAATCAATCCCAATTTAAAAATAGATAAAAATAATGATTTCTAATAGTGGTATATTGATTTTCGGTAATTGTAATATACCTAGCTCATCATTAATTTGTAAATCGCTGTTTGACAATGCTCATATTGAGATGCGACAATTTGTAATTATTCCTGGAGTATATAGCTATTATACTGTTATTAGTTTACCTGCTTACGATGCTTTTAAAGCTTTGCAGTTACTTCGCCTTTGTTGAGTTGTGTGATTGTGTGTAAGTACATGAAATTTCAGTGTGTGAATCCCATCCCGAGTCTGCGTGCGTCGCAAGAGTATGTGAAAGAGAGAATCTTATTTCCCGATATGTTTTGGTTTGGTGTTCCGTAGGAGAAAAGTAAGCATTGCCGATGCCGACAGCTAGTTCTGGATCCCACATCGGCTACTATTAAAGAATGGAACAGTGAGGAAAACGACATTGCCTCTTTGCCAGAGCAAGAGCCAACTCTACGAAAAGCAAGCCGAGTGTCTGAGAGAAGAGAAAGCTGTGCTTTTTGTGCTTCCTTATTCGTCGGTTTGCATTTGGGATCATTTGGTTTTGAAAAGTAAAATGCAAGTCCGTAGCAATACAAATACTAAATGCAGTCAGTCACTCACGCCACGACAGTGACAGAAAATCTTTGATAGTGACACACGAAGGAAAAGACGGAGGAGGGTGATGTGTGTGACTAAACCGATACGCATTCATCCGACCAACAATACGTAGACGGAGACGAAGCTAAAGCATAACAGAGACGGAAGTTTGTTAAAAAGTTCTTTTCCTTCCTATCCCAGAATTCTTTCAAATCCTAGCATAACTTAATCCAGTAGAATTGCCATTTCCAGTCCTCACATTTATCAGAATTCTTTTGAGAAAACTCAGTGTGCCAGTTTTTCAATTTTTTGATTTACTGGAACGGAAAGTAGGAGAAAACATGAAAGTTTTAAACAAATAAACGAATGTTCCTATCCTAGTTCCTAGAAATCTAACATATATGCATGATGCATTATGCATAAAGTTTTCTTTCATTTTCTACTGTTATTACTAAACGAAGAAAATTGGAAAATGATCAACTGTATGTGTAATTGTGCAGTGAACATTGTGGAAAAGCACTGTATACTTTGTGGAGGATACTTGGAGGGAGAAAAAAACGATTTCATGATTAAGATGTGTTGACTGTGAGCAATAAATCCTGATTCTTTCCACATTTCCAAGTGGTAATTAAGATAAGACGACTTATGTTTTAGGTAGGATGAATGTCTTCGGCTATTTTCCAAATTACATTCTAACATGGTAATTATTAGTCCATAAAATAAAACAGCTGCTTGAATTTCTACGTTTATTATTAGACAGTTTGATTACAAATATCCCTGTCATACATACAAACTATATTTATTAGCTGAATTCAAAGGAGTCATGTAATAGCAAGGAAGCATGAAGAGAAACTGAGGAAAAGTCTCGGGGTTAGTTAATTAGCGGGAATTGCGGATAGGTCTTCTAGCTGATGTGATGACCACATGAGTTTAACTCAACTGTACGAAAAACTTGGTCTGTGTCCAAGAAAATGAAAAATGTGAACAAATTAAAACTTTCAACAACAACTGTTTTCAAGGATGAAAAACAATCATGAAGAATATCAATGAGTTTCGTTGTCCTGTCCCGACTGTTCCTCAACTAGCAACAAATCTCATCACAGTACATCATGCACAGCTCTCTCCTTCTCTACTCTCCCAAAAACTTACAATAGTTAATACTATGTGTAGAGGTAGTAGCCGAATTCCAGCAACTATAAGATAACTTACCTACTTTTAAGTTTAAGTTTGGTTTGGCTTGGTTCGCGATCTCAATGGAATTTCTCCATTGACTTGACTTTTCCCCAGCAATCCACTCCACTTACTTGGCTATGGGGAATTTAATATGAATGAGAAAGATGAGACAGAGCCAAGAAAAGAAAAAGAACTTGAGTTAACAAACGGAAGCTCCCTGTGGAGGTGAGTCTTCTGAAGATTATCTCTTACCTTTTGCTTACATTAGAGTGCATTACTACTTTGTCTGCCCGGCTCAAACCCAACTTCTCTTCCTTTCTGTTCCACCACTCTTAAAAGAAAGAGAAAGAAAAGAAGAAAAAAGCAAAGTGGTCCGGACGCATCTTAAGTAAGTTCCATCTACATTTATTCTACAAAAAAACTTGTACAACAAAGTACTAAACTATAGCAGCTACCTGTCTGCCACTGAACACCACTTACTACTTACATGCATACGGAGCAAACTGTGTGAAGATATTCTAGCAACTAACATAAGTTTCTATATGTCTACAACACGTGTCGAGGAAAATGTGTGAGAGTGTTCGGTAAATTTAACATGGCTGGGAAAAGAGCTGTTGCTGCTTATCTCATGTTAATTGCCTCCTTTGTCAGCACTTTCGTCATTGAAGGTAAATTTTCCTTTCTAGTTACACTTTATACACCTAATCAAACTCTACTCTCCTATGCTATTCATTTAATTCAATTTTTATTCAGCTAAATAAATAAAATATAATTTAAAATTCGTAAGTTAAGTCTCCAGGTTTCCTTCTCCAACCAACCATGCACAAGATCAGTTAATATTTTACTTGTGAAAAAGTAGAGCAGGGAAGAAGAGGTAGTCAGTTTTTCATATTAGTGTTTAGAATTCCACTTTTCCTACTTTTCTTGTTAAAAGTGTACCTACATATTTACTACCCATGTAGCACAA
>JABASI010001361.1:0-25728 GCA_019776505.1 Tomocerus nigrus
CAATCAGCCATTGTTTTCAACTTGCATGCATGCACCAATTTTATCCTCCATTCTTCTCTTCAACATCTCTCTTCCAAAGTAAATAGAACTTTTGCTCTTTCGTTTCTCAATAATTAATTTAGCTCACCTTGACCTTGCTACGACTTTGTGATGTAACACTCTCACACATACAGTTCCGGATCAAGCCGATATTCCTTCATTCAATAATTTTAGTCAAAATTCCATAAACTCCTTCATCTCATCGCTTGGTCGGACATCGCATGATTTCTGCAACACACCTACCTGCTAAAAGCTTCCACAGTTACGTTACATTACGTTTGCCAATTTCTCGTTTGTATTGACAATTGTAAATTTTATTCATCTGTAAATTAACAATTACCGAGATTTAATGTTATAATAGGTTTTTTCTTGTGTGATAGTAAATAGTACCAAACCAACTACTGCTAAATTAAAAGGAGCAATAACAGTAGCTGACAGATCTTATTCCTGGAAAAAATAAAATGAAATATTAAGCGTGGTGAATTTTCTATGAAAAAATCGTGTTTAGTGGATAACGAAAACGAAACTTGCCTTTTACATGTGAATGATAATACAATACCTAGTTAAACATAAGTATAGAACGGATCAAAGTGACTTCCTAGGAAGGAACATAAAGATAAACCTTGTAATATCGAACTAAGTAATTGTACGCAGTACGCAATTGAAAATTCTTTGGTTTAAAATCGAGGCAATCCGCCTACCCTCCAATTATTGTTAGCCAAAAGAGAGATCTGAAACAAAGTGAGAGTTTTCTGTAAAGATCAATACGTAATGAATTTGCATTTTGGACAGATACCAATTTACCAATAGTGTAAGATAAGTAAGTAATGCTAAGAGGAATAAATGTAAAATGTATCTTTGCAGATCATACGATGCACATTGTAGTACGCTTGTGTAGTTGTTATGCGTGAATTTATTATAAGCACGTTAATTCTTTCGTCCGAAAATCCCTCACTGATTGTATCACTCATTGTCTAAGTTTTTCTAATTGGGCATTTACATTTTTATCTTGTAATTCTTGTATCAGAGCTTCTCATTTATTTTTTTCGTGTTTCATGTTCATGTTTATTACAAGACATGGGTTTACCACAAGGAAATCTTGAACTCATTAAAGATTTGGCTCATAAACCTACAAATGTAATGCATTACAATACGTTTAGGGTTTTTAATTTTCAGACTTCCGGCTATATTCCTTTGGTTTCGTTTCTAATTTGAAAGATAATATTGCTGTTCCGAGTACAGCGATGAAATTACTTATTGTTGTGTATGTACAATGTACGTATACGTTGATCTGCTCTTCTATCGTTTAGTTTTATTGACTTGCACGTTAAGAAAGTCAAAGTAGAGCTACTGGCTACTGCATGCGCATGCAGAGAGGCTACTAACTACTAACTACTCTCTATCTCAAAGGATTTGCTGTTAAAAAAATTCAAAGTAAAACTTTTACTTTCTTCTCAGTTCCGTCCTATCATTATCTATTTGTTCTGATTGCAATTTCGTTTGAATAGTTCAGTCTTTTATGTCGCTACTATTATTACATAGCTATGTAGCTCGTGTAGTTAGCTGTAAAAGGAACCACATTATCACATTACGGTTTTATTTGTCAAAAGAAACAGTTGGTCAGCAATAATTTATGGATGTTGTAATGTATTAGCCCTCGCGGTGTATGTTTTATGTGAATTTACCTAGTAGTTATCGTAATCTTAATTTTTTGGGTAATTTGAATGTTTGCTTAGTCGAACATCGAGAAAGTAGTAAGTTGGCCAAGAGCTACAGTCCACGATTTAGACGTTAAAGAAGAATTGATTGCTTGTTCACTGATTCTCTCTGTCAGTGTGCTAATGATAGGAAATTAGTATGTCATTTGTTAAAGTGCACTCCTTCACGTGTATTTGTATTATAATTTGTCCGTGTGTAATACTTTCGGCTAATAGTGCACCAAAAAGGGATTTTATGGGAAAAGGATAAAAAAATTTAGCATTTAGTAGCTAAATTACATAGGAAAATAGTAAAGTAGTGAAGCTTGAGCAAACTACGTAATGTTTCACTGTATATATATCGCTGTACATAAAGAGTTAAGAGCTCACTTAAGATGTTTATATAGAATCTACGAGGATGATTACAGTGTAGTAATGTTACGCGTACATTGGCCATAAAGGACTTGTCATATAAATGCAAAAGTGTCGACAGATAAGTTACTGCGTTAGCAATTTAAGTTTATTACTATGTCTATTTACTATCATTGAGAAATATGTTGGCATGATTTTAGTGACCTGTTCTCACATCACATTACTTCTCTCTCTCTCTCTCTCTTGCTGTGCAGATATCTACTAAAATCCGTTTGATGTTCGGAGAGAGAAGAGGGATTCTAAAAAGAGAAGAAACTGTCCCATTACTACTAGACACTCTCTGTTCTATGCAGTTGAGTTAAAACCACGAAACAAATGAGAATTTATCTATTTCACTAAAGCAGACAATAACTAATCTGAAAAGCTCAGTAGTATCAAACATCAGAGAGGATTCCCAGCTCACTACTACTTCAAGGGAACTAAAGTGCCAGAGAACTGCTCTTTTGAAGAGAAAAGGAATAGACAGAGACTCATTTATTACACATACACAGTACAAGTTATCTTCTGAGTAATAACTAAATAAGTGCGCGAGGAAGTTTCCAGAGCGGAAACCCTTTCACGATTTTAGTATCCTTTCTTGTCGTAGTCTGTTGGACTCTTCTTCTCTTTATTATTACTATACAAGTCTATACATGTAAATACATTAACTATTTATTTATTATCTGTAATAATAACACTACTCTTATTGTTATGTACTAGTATATAGGTACCTATTTGCATGTATAAGTGGCAATTCCACTTTGTATATTATTTTGTCGTCCCACAACAACCACCACCACCTTAGCTAATCTAATATTCAAACACACAGGGTTATTGTTAGCGAAATCTTTTCGAATGAAATAAATCAGAGAGATAGATAAAATATCTCTTTTTCTAATCTACTAGATTTTCATGTCTCTCACCATTCCTCTAATGCTCTACACTCTTATTATTACTCGATTATAGATGTGTGTCCTAAGGTAGAAAACAAGTTGTATTCTTTTCTAGCTCTTATTTTTTCTATTGTGTATTTATTATAACGTGCGAATCCGCATCATTTATCTTTAAGATGATCTTTCTCTCTCTTTCTTCGGCTCTTCTACTGTGAGAATGACAAAAGAGGGAGGCTATGAATTTTATTAGTCACTTATTTAAATTACTAATACAGATATTCCTTTATATAATTATCTGTAGTAGAAATTGTCTGCAGAAGAAATGTAGTAACGCGTGTGCATTCTTTTCTGCTATCTATTTGCATTGTGATTGCATGAATTGTTGTGTGTATTGTGCGTTCCATTATAGAATAGCAGGTGAAATATTCAAATTTCTAATAATGTAATTATGTTGTTCTATTTTTAACCCTGTCAGATCCTAATCCAAATTACAAACATGCTAAGCTATGCCTGTGGTAATATTATGTCTCTGTAACTGGTACACCATAAGTTGTTAGTTCAAACTGTGTGTAAAATTATGCAGGGAGGATTAGTTTTCCTGTCCTCGCAACTCTTGCCACTTTTCTCTTGTGTCAATAATCTATATTAGAATGACAAGTGTACTTTAGTTTGGTAATTGAAATGAGAGGGTTGATAATGTGCCTACTATTTACTACCTGCGGCCTGCCTTGCCTACTTTACTTTTGCAAAGTATAAGTAGGCAGGCAGAGAGCTCTAGGCGTTCAATTAACTTTAATATTTTATGCACCTGTATTTCTATTGAGCCTTGATAAATGTCATTAATAGCATAAATAAATATTCACATGTGGTCCTTAATGACTAAATCATCCACAAGTAATTGATTTCCATTGAAATTTTCTCTTTCCACTCTGTCAACAAAGAAGGGGAAAAGGTTTGTGGTATTCTCCATGTCTGCTTTGTTGTTTACCTTCTTGTTTTCTCGTTTTGCAATTTTCAGACTGTTAAGAGTGTAAACAGAAAGGAGCTATCGTCCTATGTGGTTAAATATGTAAACAGATAAATGTTGTATTTCTAAAACAATTAACGAGAACGGATCATTGACATGACATGACTCATTTGGTTCACATATCTTTTGTTTACAATTTGCTAATAAATTCTATTATAAATGCAATTAGCAAAGTTGGTCGTTGGTCTTTTCTTGTGGTGAGTCTATTTGTTTGTTGTGGTAAAATAACTAATAACTTGGCTAAATAACTCCCAAGCTCAAATCAGAAAAGACTAATAAATTGTAAATTACCCTGGCACACAGGTAATTATCTGAGGGAAGAGAGAAAATTGAGAATTTGCCAAAGTCTCCTTATTGCACTTTAGAATTGTGTCTTTAGAATTTTAAGTAGTTAACTGCTCTCTTTTGCAATATTAAGCTACAGTTTATCTTGAGCAGACAGATTTATGAGTTCATTGCGAGTTTTAGCTTGATTTATTCCCCCAATAATAATTATGTTTCTGCCCTTTGGCTTCACTCCCTATCAATCCCAAAAGTCAAAAGACAAGCTTTAGAACTCTCTCGAACTCGCTTCATTTACTCATTTACTACTAACCTATCCTCAGGTAACTAATGTAACTTTTATTTTATTCATGACTAGAATAAAAATCTCTTAAATGATGTGAATCTGAGATTCTTTTGCAATTCATCCAAGGACTTAAGAATGCTATCTTCTATTATAATATACAGCTATTTCTAAGAGAGACTCATAAAAATATATTACTATATCCTGATTCTAGCGAGATTGAATGAGAATTTTCTGCTGCTAATTTAAATGCAAGTTTTGTTTTGATGGTCTCGTTCCTTGATGCATCTCTACACTTGTTTCTTGTATAGTTTCTTTTTCCGCTGAGTCATAGTTCTGGCTAGCTGGTTATTATTATAATATTAAATTGCAAACTAAAGTGTGACAACAAAAGTATTCGTTGACCGAGCCTTAATGATTCTACTCTGTCTTTACAGCTCTGCTGTATTTTTAAGAGTGGAAGTCATTTTAATATTAGTCATATACAATGTCATTCGAAACTAAACCAGGATACGAATAGCGAATAGGAATGCCTTGGAAATTAGTCAATTGTGTTTCTCTGTGTCTTGAAAGAAGATTCTCTTATTACTCTTGGGACTATGTGTGTGTGTGTTGTAGCTATACAGTCAGTACACCTTTGGGAGTGTATACGATGCATTTACTATTATGGTTCGTCTCTTAACTATAGATCCGGTCTGTGACAAGAAACAGATTTGTTTTCGTCATTTTAATGGTGAGGACATGCCCTAGTGTGCAAATTGAAAGGGAATATCTGCCTACTTTGTTTCTTTGCGTAATCAATGAATTTTTACCGTCCTCCTCTTTCTTATAATCTACTCTTGCTCATTTTAGTTTCTTGAAGCGTTTAATCATTATGATTACATTGTGCTTAATAATTTCTTTAAATACGATACTAAGCCTTGAAATACTTTTGTAGAAAACCATTAGTGTCTTTTCATTACGAAACATTCATCAAAAAATCTATTCATAAGCGTCAAATGACTTAAAATGCCTAATACCTAAAACTACTAAAGAAAATTAACATCGTTTGAAGATTTGGATTTTGCTTCTAATGTATTCTGTCGACCGATTTAATTTCAACGAAGGGTTTTTTTTAATAACACTTGCTAAAATGATACGCCTGAGCCTTCTACCTTTGCATCTACTGAGGAATATTACTAAATAATACGATACCGATAAATTAGAGTCGAATGTATTTTAACCATGTCATTTTTCATTGAGTTTTAAAATTCGGATTTTCTAAGTCGTTTGCATTGAAGCACACTGAATCTAAGTTTGTCAAGTTGAAAAGGGCTAATAAAGATGTTTTTAGTGCGCGGATGTCGCAGTAATAAAAGTTAAATAAAGGTGTTCATACTTTTACGAGCGGTATGCATGCCAAAGGTAAATTAGTAATGAAAGAGCATTGAGTGCGAGATGATTGTATGTTTGAATGAGGGATTTAATATTTCCAGTGTTAGTGACAAATGATGGTAGCATAGATTCTGGTATGCATAAAATTATTTATGTCTAGTCAAGCCAGATTTATCTGCGTAGTAGTAGTAAATGGAAGAGATAGTAGGGAGTAGTATTAAAGTTAGGGAGAGACAAGAGAGAGAGAGGAAGATAATATGGAGGTAACTCGTCCTAGGCTAGCTGTAGGACACAGCAAGACAAGACAGGTGCCCTACTAATCCCAATCAACAATTTGCAGACTCAAAATATTACGAAGGAATTCATAGACACATGAAAGGGTTAGTAAAATTCTGTTGGTTAAAAACCATAGCGTACCACGTTTAGGGAAATATGTGACATTGTACTATTTACATGCGTATGCAAGCAAATAAAGTAAAATCTGCTCTTTTAACGCTCGACTAACCAAAGTAAATCATAGAAACACCTTGACGCGTTTACAATTTACATGTGTGCAATTGTAATATTTTATTATTCACTCTTGTCTATTAGTTTCATGTAGTTTTCCAACATTCAAATTTTGGATACACTAAAGAGAGAATATGAAATGTGTGATATTGGGGAAATGTGTATAGCCGTGTAAATATCAAGTTCAAGTTGCCTTAACTGGTAACACAACTATTACATTACGAGCTATATGCATAAGTGAATCTGTATAAATACTTTGTTTATGCCTTCTTGTGTTGATAGTAATGAGTACATGTGTAGTTATTAGTTATGATATCAATGCACTGCCAACTTTGTTATCTCTCTAATGTCTGTTAAGGACAATTTTTACTACGTAGGTATACGTACGTAAGTAGGTAGTTCTTCTTAGTTCACTCGTTTATAGATAGGAAGGAAACAATTAGAGATATGTACATAAGTATATAGTCTTTTATTTAATGAATACTATTATAAGTATGTGTCGATCCAACTTTTGTCAGATAAGGCGCAATCAGTGAAAAAGCTGAGCAATGCATTCTCTCGTTTTATTAATATTCATGAAATTTCTCCTATTATTCCTAAATGCGTACACTAACTGATTGTTGTGAATGCCAGTTTGTGATTAAGTAGATTCCGACTCTTGACTCTTGGTGCTATCAAAATCCACTGTCATTTTCTTATCAAACAGCTTTGCTTCGGCATTGCACTATATCGTTAACTTCATAATGTTCACTAAAATTATGCACATTGTACAGGTATTCGTATATTTTACAACTTTCTTTTTCGTTTTATCCCTCTCGTTTGTAAAACTCAATTTCATTCCGAAATTATAATATTCTTACATTTTAGCCTAATGTTACGTATTAGCCAACTCATCCCCTATACTTAATTATGAAGACCATTCATTTCTGTCCCTGCAAAATGTAAAATCAAATATAATCGTGGGAAAAGCATTTTTCGGAAGCTATTGTACAACAATGCGATGTAGTAATTTACTCGTCGACTCATCATTTTAATAATAGAAATTATTTTTCTATATATCAGTAGTGACAGGTGTAGGCTGTCGATTCAGTTGACATAATGCTATTACTACTAACATAAATTATGCTAAATTATTATTAAATACATACATTACTTTATTACGTGCATTAATATTTGATTAATGTCTTATTACAGTAACATCGCAGAATTAATTAGAAGAAAACAATTCTAATTGTCTAGATTGTTGGTAAAAGTACATTTCTAGACTAGTATAGGTATTCGTTTAGCTACCTTTCCATTTTCTAACTTTAAAATGTCCTTAAAACGTTCAATTGGTCATTGACATTGATGAAGATAAGATGGGCAGAGTTTTGTAAGTGTGTAAAAGAGGATAGGAGAATTTAAAAGCTTTCGTGGGAAGAACAAAGCAAGTCTTGATTTCGATTATTGTGCTGTTGTAGTTAGTAAAGGTACTATTGATATTGAAGTTGTAGCTACAATGAAAAGTATCAAATGTCAGTAAGACAGATAGGAAGATGTAGCTTTTTATGGTGATTCAGCTTACCATAGACAACAAAATGTCTATTACATACATACCTCTATCTAGCCAAGTATGTAACATAATACATTGCTAAATAATACACATGTTTTCTAATTCTGCAGTTAGTAAATGGAGAGACAGTGTAAGTTTGCATGGTCTCTGCACAATATGCGAATATTTTAATTTGATTATTATTTTCCATAGTGTACAATTACAATGGATTGCAAGAGTATCTTTGCTAAGACAAAGTTTTGAGGTCATTGGGTGATTTGCAAGATTTATTTGAATAGGGAGGGCTTAATTATTCGCTACACAACGAAGAAAACATGATATCATGGCCATGATTCTTCGAGGAGCAAGTAAGAATATGTGCAGATTTACGGGGAGCTAGTCCGTAGGATACTCGTACGTACCTTACGCAAAGTACCGTAAGTACAGATGCATGTATGTCCATATATCAGGATATTGCAACAGAGAGAAAATTTTCGAGTGGTTTCCCTAATATCTTCTTGCTCCATCCATGATTCTTCTTCTATTATACTCTTGCACTATATAAGTAGAAATTTGAATGGAGCTTACAACTTTTCAATGACTCTACGTGTATGCTAAATTATATTTGCATATCCTTATTCGTTTTGACAGTTCTCACTTTTCTTTGAGTCTTGAAGATTTAAGATAGTTTTATGAGCTAGCGGTAAGTTGAATATGATGGCCATTTACTTTCATTATCCACGTAATGTGGACAACTATAGTAAATATCTGTTATTTTCTCTTTCCTGTTTAAAATTGTGTAGGTACTGGCTGGATGTGTGTGTAGAATTGAAGCCATGAGCCAAGATTAGATTTCTGGCACACACGTTTTCAATGCTCGATCTTTATGAGCACACTGCCTTTGTTTACTAATTCCAATTTTGGA
This sequence comes from Tomocerus nigrus, assembly GCA_019776505.1. Classification (NCBI taxonomy): domain Eukaryota; kingdom Metazoa; phylum Arthropoda; class Collembola; order Entomobryomorpha; family Tomoceridae; genus Tomocerus; species Tomocerus nigrus. The sequence continues at coordinate 8,970 of JABASI010001361.1, forward strand.
GAGCACGCCAATATTTCTGCTCATTCAGCTGAAAATTCTGAGCACAAGTCTCAAGGCAAGGTTGCAAATATAATAATAATCTCCTTTGGCTATCTAGTATCTCCTTCTTCACTCTCCTACCCTTATCCACATGAATTTGCTCTCAATTCCTTTTATGAACCGTATAAGATACTCAATCAATATCTACAATCGAATAAAATGTTTTATTATTGACTGTACATATGCAAATTTGGAATGCACTTCAGATTTAATAGGACGTGACATGACTTTTGATATTGTATGCACATCTGAAACGTCTAATTTATTGTTACGACATCGAATCTAATCTTTTCTGAATCAATCATCGTCGTTTATCTATAATTACACATTACGAATAAAATCTGAGTCGATATATTACGCATAAGGACAGTTAAGTTACATATCATTAGAGAATCATGTATACTTATTAGGGATGTTTGTTGCGCTCACTATTATCATAGAATGTTTCATTACAATTCAAACTATTAAATTACAATGGAAAGGAATTCATCGTAGGATTTTGAATATTTGAATGTGGGTGATGTTCAGCAATGTCAGTATTGATTGTCAGAGTATTTTTCCCCTTATGAAATGATACTTGGATGATTGCGAATGGTGTTTGTCCCCTTTTTTCCTGATTGGAAAAGTTTAAGAGTCTGTCCAAGTCTAGTCATATTCAAGTTGTCTGATTTAATTAATGAAAATGTGTGGTTGGATGTTTCGTTGGCTTGATTTTGGCTGTTGCACCTTTTCTAGTGCATATTTATTATGACTTGCACAGCTTTTCGTTGGTTAGTTAGCATTTGAGTGTTGTGGATGGAGTGAGTGGAGTTGTTGTGGCATGGACCGGACTGCATAGGTTCATACATAAAAATTATTATTCATAAATTCAAGTTACATACGACCTACACTTACTTGGTTGAGTAGTACATCTCTCTCTCTCCCTCTCTACTGATAATGTGTAGCTATATAGAAATGAATTTACTTACATTTAGTCCATCCCAACAGCCAACAACAAGTGGAGTCAGCTTTATTAGTTCTCTCACATTTTCCACACAAGTGTTTGTTGGTAGTTTGTCAGGTAGTCACAATAATATTCTTCTTCTTGTACAGTAGAAAAGCATCACATGCATCAAAATCAGCTAGCTAGAAATTTTTTGTCCTTTTCAGTCTCCTTTTTACCTTTTGTTAGATTACTACATTACTAAGAGTTTGTTTTGCATTCGAATTGCTGCAGAACAATGTGAACATATTGCCGAGCGAGGCATAAAACGATTATAATTATATCCTTTGAAATATGCAGTAATGTGTGGCTATGATAATAATCCTAATAAAATCACTGTTCCTATGTACTTAGGAACTAGTAAGCTACATACTCTACGACAAGTTATTGTATCATTCTCTTTTTTCATACACACATTACCTTATATCACATACATATATAAGTTTTTCCAGTCTCTCTCATATATTAACCATATTATAGCCATAAGTATAAGAATGTAATAAACTGAGGGTGTATAAACAGAACCGGTATGAACTGATGTCAGTATTCAATTCACAACACTCGAAAGGTTTCCTTTAGTCGATTACTATTTACTAGCTATCCATATCCATGTCTGTTGTGTATATGCAGATGATATTATTATTATGATGGAACTAAAACCCAGTCAGTCCACCTGCTTTCCTTTCCATTCCTCACTCGTCTCTCTCTCTCTCTCTGTGAAACGAAACGTAGTGCATAGTAAATACGTAGAAGAGATATGTAGAAAAGTATGCTAGATGCATAACAAGGTATGGCAAGGTAAAATACTATGAGAATCTTCTGATTTGCAGCAAAAACATCAAGCAAGGTTGTATACCTACTCACACAGCACTTATGTAGTTAGAGTAGAGGGAACAGGTATAATATTATTACCATTTACCTAAGAATTTAGCTTCACTATGGAATTCTCGACATTTTCAAGTTTTCTAAGGAGCGATACCTACTTAACTCAGAGACAGAAATGTATAGTACCTACTTGTATATGAATATATGTATAGAATTGGTTTAAGTATGTATAAAGTGTCTTTTCTTTATACATAGCTTAGTTGTTGTATTCATTTGGTTCCTTCTTGGTTTGTATTGTTGTCTTGCATGCACTGCATTGTGTTCTGTTGCATTGTATTATGTGGTGGTAGTTAGTAGAGTGGGGTCGGTTGAACTGAATGAAGCTCCTTAACTGGCATTCTCTTCTAGTAGGCAGTAGTTGTACAGTTTTCATTATACATTCAGTATGTAACATCTAGTTTTCTATATGGTTGTAGTACACGAGAACGTTATGCCATGCTAATCGTCCTTTGAAAGTTCAATTCAATCTTCATAGTTGATATAGCTATAGGGCTAGAATGCTAGAAAGAACTCTTTACAATATTATTATTATATAGAAGAAGAGTATACATAGGACAGGTAGATAGACAAACAATCCATCCCGATTCTTCATCACTTGTCTTACTGCAACACAACAAAACTGCAGCAGAATGAATACATAGACAGAAGACGACGGATCTACGCTCCATTCTACAATAACTGACTCATTTTAGCTACTAATGCTAACTCGAACTCTGTAATTCCAAAAATCAGGATATTTCTTCCAGTATGAAGTGCGTGTAGTAAATAATTCGTGAAATATTGTTTCATCATTAGAGACGTGATAAATGGAAAAGATAGAGAAAGGGAAGTCTAATCGTACTGGACACTGAACTGAACTTCCTCTCGTTGCGTTTTCTTGATTTTTGTTTTGATAGTCGTCTCTGGCTGCTGCTGCTGTGACTGTGACTTGATTCTTCGNTTGATAGTCGTCTCTGGCTGCTGCTGCTGTGACTGTGACTTGATTCTTCGTGGATTTTAGCTTAAGGAAGTTCTCTTCTGTTGCACGTTTTACTTTTGCTCTGGCTAAAGTTGTTTTGTTACGTGGCTAGTTTACTTCACTTACATTTCCAAGTGAATGAGTAAGAACGAAATAAAAATCTACTGGGCTACCTTGAAGAACAACTCATTTTCGTACATCTATCTACTTAAGTCGGACAAGATTCTGAGGAATTATTCTTTTCAAGCAAGCTATTATTGTTTGTGCTACATAATAATAACTCATAGAGTAGCAAACGGTGGTGCTACTATTTTTCCATGAGATTTTATGAAGCGGGAAAATTATTTTTTACAGTTTTCGTGTAAACAAAGAAGCCGGTTTTCATGAGCTATGAAAATTCCCATTTTTCAGTACTTGCAATTAATACAAAGCCATAAAATCTCCAAGTGTGTAAAATAGTTTTCTGTTGAAGAGATTTAAGAGTGAGTCTGTGTAGACTGACTAACTCTAATGCATGTTTACCTTTCTGTATACACTTTTATCATCTCATGCTGTTCCACTAATGGTGAATTTGTTTTTCTCGTGCGAAGAAAACTGTGTCATTGTTCACTAATAATGTAAATCATCAATTGTGGATTAGTCTCATGCTGTTCCACTAATGGTGAATTTGTTTTTCTCGTGCGAAGAAAACTGTGTCATTGTTCACTAATAATGTAAATCATCAATTGTGGATTGTTTTTCAGCATTGCAATTTAGTCTCACAGACAGCAGTCGTGTCGTGAATTGCCAGCTGGCAGTGTCAATGTCAAAAGTGTTTGTTATTATCCTTTCATCATTGTTTCATCTTTTCATTTACTCCATACAACTTAACACACTTTCATTACACACTTAGAGTTGTCTTCCTCATGGCACAAGTTAATCCTTAATTGCGACTTAACTGAAATTTGCGTGCTTGTTCGGATAGGAAATTCTTCTGCATGGTAATACGGATTAAAATGATCTGTAGATTTGCGTAGAAGATTTAAGTTTAAAGAGTTCTTAAACACACGGGGTGTAAAAATCAAGAAGGATTTCCTTCAAATGGAAATTATTTCTACCTAGAAAATTCAAAGGTGGGCATTTCTGTCTACGAAATTACGTCCAGGCTCAATTCTACTTTTCTGGTGAGTGTGACATTTATTATGTATAATGAGTTAATGAGAATAGACACTTATTAGGATTAATTCACTCATTCGAGGGAATGACATTATATTTGTTATAGAAATTACTAATGATATTGTTAATATCTGTAAGCTTGTATGTAAAATCGTTTGGGTGATACAGATTTAGTTTGCTACAACCTTAAATATAAGATACGTTCACTCTGCTGAAGTTATAAGACTAATTTAGTGTAAAAAATGAATAAATCCTCTTAAATGCATAGTATGCATATTTTCACACTTTGCTTAACCAATTACTTTGTGGAAACACAAAGAAGAGATTAAAAATCATGAAAAGTCTGCCTTTTGGCTCTATGACAAGTTGTCAAAGATTACAAGACTGTATGGTTTATGGGGACATTGTCTATTGAGAAATGGTTTAAGTAAAAATGAGGTAGCTATGCATAGTGTGCTGAATATTGATAAGTAGTTTTTCTACATGCAGATAGTAGTTATTATTACTCCATACTTCACAAGTAAGAGGGCTAAGCTATTTTCGAGCTACTTGTTGCTCAATTTTTTATTATTGGTTTTCTAAAGGTGTGGTAAGCTGGAATATGTGCAACTGAAGTGACGCGACAGTGAACATGGTGTTCATTTTATGACTTATGGATACTTGATTAGATATAACTTTATTGTTGAAGTAAATTCTGTCATACTTCACCTTAATTGATGACATAGTGTCCAGCAATGAATAGCCTTGCTTATGATGTTGTTGCAGCTTCATATTATAAAATTAATAGTTTAAATTCGGAAACATCTCGTTTTCCTAACAAATAATATGCAAATTCTTTGACTGGTATTTTCTAGTATTTGGTATTCCATCTGTATATCTTTGTCCTCAAAACGTGTGGTTTATTAATGAATATCACACTTATGACTTTTAAATGAAAATGATTTAAAATACCAATTTAAAGCAATTCTATTGTGGTTAAAAATAAATAATATGTTTATCTTAAGAGCACTTATTGAAAATAACCTCTTTAAATTTAAATGCCAATATGATAACGCAGGTGCTTTTTAGAGTCTTGTTCGCGGATAGTTAAGGAATATTATTAGCCTTAGTCATGAAGCGTAACTGTAAATGAAGCAATAAGGAATTCGCAATAAGAATTAGCACCATTAGATTTACTGGTATTGTAAGTCTAAAGAGTATGTGTTATAATTGGTAGCGTGTATTGTATATTTTATGTAACTGCATTGACTTGAGAATGGATTATTGTAATTGCAGAATGTATGGACTGGACAGGTATAAACAGTTAAGTATTTAGGAATAATAAATGTGCACGCATAATATGTAGGGTCTAATGAATTGACTCATAAGCTAGCTTTCTTCACACTCACTCATGCTAATAAACTGTGGTAATCCTTTGAAGACGTAAGCAAATAGTAATCGCTTCATTTGAATAAGAAGAAGAAGTATTCTAACAAGCAGCAGAGCACAGTATCAATTGAAATCTTTGAATGAAATAACTTTTCCACTTCCTTAGATCCTTTGATAAATATCCGTAATAAAATTGCATGGCAATCATTTTTCTTTGATCTGGATTTCTACATGTGATTTGGCTAAACGCATGCACTCATTATAAATAATAAAAATGGATTAAGGACTTCATGTGAACTTTAATGATGTAATATTATAATGAGGATATATGCAAACAGAAGTAACAGTAGGATCAGGTAGACCACATTTCTAAAATTTTAAATGTGTTTATTTTTTCTCATTTGACGAGTCTTGAGATGCCTGCATAATTAATCTGTTCGTGTTGCGTTGTTTTGTTTGGTAGCGTGTCAAAATGTTTGGGAGTGCTACTATTGCACATTGAACCATCAATAAAGGAATATTTACAGTAGGAGAAAAGCAGCAGAGCACACACAAGGAGCTAATTTAAAAAATTTACAGCTTCCCTACATTGCACTATGTTAGTTACTAATGGTAGAGTACTTACTTATTACAATTACAAATACAGATTCCTATTGCATGACAATATTGAGTAACCTGTTTAAATCTCTATTAGCATTTCATTTTATGATCTGTCGGCTAGTGTTGCTAGTGTACTTCTAGCTCTTTCGAATGTGGCAAAGGAAGGAACATTAGGCGAAGGCAACCAAGTGCTTAATTGCCATAATCATTAGTGATGTAATGACTGTGAAGATGAAAAACCTATCCAAACAACTGTTGACAATCTAGAAGAATCCTACAATGCTACACTAGTGGAATTTTCATGCTATATAAATTGCGTAGGAAGGACTTGGCGTATTTACTTTACCTTCATCATAAGTCATGGAAAGTGATAAGTGCTCAAAGTATTTCTACAATAAAAATAATCTTATAAGCCTACATTAGATCCAACCAGAGAGTAAATTAGAGGAAAATCTACCATTAGAGGCTTATTTAGGCTGTACATAAAATAATTTTGGGCTTGCTGCTGGCTCTTGTAATTTTATGAGCCTCCATTGCTGTTGGCTTGGCGGAGAATTAGATTTCTTATCATATATAACATCACCATTAATACCTACACCCTTGATGTCTACATTCCGCCTTTAATTTCATACTGAAGATTAATAGCTATACACTACTATTCTATATAGATCTCTGATCTCATCTGTGCATTTTTGCTTACTTCATTTCATAATGCACCTTTGCATTATTCTCAGGAGATTTTTTTTTCTTTTCTGCAGAGAGCGAGACATCCTAAAGGCTTCGCCAACATTATTATAATATTTATTAATGCTATAGCGTGTGCTAAGCATTAAAAAACTTTTAGTGATATATTGTACCTTGTGCTAGACACTCATCAGATCACCGACGAAAATACTTGGAGCAATAGTGCAATCAGGAGATGCAAATGAAACTAAATAAATTTCAATGCAAAAATGAATTATGTGGGCGAAGGGAAGAAAAGGGCAAGGTACTCCAAGGCAGCATCATTTAGCATCATCATAAACCATAAGCAATGCACAGCAAGAGTCTGACTTGTTTTCTATTCTCTGACTCCAAGTTCGAACTAGCAGCAAGATAGAAAAATTGCATCATTACTGTGCAGACTTATGGCTTAGCATTGATTGTTGAAAAACATACTATCACTCCTATTTATAAATCCTTTTTACATATTATTTTCGATACACCTTGCATAAATCAACATAAATTTCCCAATTCAACTATCGTGGACTTTAGTCTCTTTTTTTAACTTTGTTAATCCCACTTGGTTATGTGGGCATTCCGTGTTAATGTGAGTTTGACGTAGGTATACCCGCACTTGTGTTTTTCCATAAGATAAATAGCTTAGGTGTATATATGTTGACTGCTTCCAGGTTCTTGTAGCGAAAAGAAGATAAGCCTACGCATTCTGTCTATTGTTACGTGTAACATGAACTTCCTGTAGAAAAGGATGTAATTATTTAAGCGATTAAACCTTGTCTATTACTTAAGATGTGAAAAAAATATTTTTCTCTGATCTTTAGCCTTCTTAGAGGCTAGAGGGTGGAAGAACTATTAATATTTATGATATTTGTGATTACTTGGTGGGATATTGCTAATAATATTCTTATAGGCACATCTTTGTTGTGTGAGGATGCTCCTTTATCTGTGTGTACTCTTTTATTTACTACCTTAGTATGTGTGTACTGTTGTATGGTTGAATGCAATGAGGTTCGACGACCCTCTCTCTCTCTCTCTGACGGCTATAAGACACTCTTTCAAGTTACGACTTCTTAACTCATCTTCACAGCACACTGTACAGGTAGCTTAAGTAATTCTCAATTCTCCTCTTGCCTTCCGTCTAAGTAAGGCCAGTGGAAATCAAGTCAAGACTAACAATTAGGTAGACTAGGAAGGCTTTGCAAAATATACACGATCCCATATCATCATACATTATAGTACCACTATAATATATTGTGAGCCAACTAACACTGTGTGCATCTTGTAGTTACTTCTTCTTGCTTGACGTATGCTGCATAGAGATGAAATCCGAATTCATATCCTTGTTTTCATCTTGTGGCACTTGGCACTGCAACTCATTTAAATCTATCTAGTTAAACTACCAAATGAAACTGGGACAGTGAGCATAAGCGACTCTAGAATCTTTTCATTGCATAGTAAAATGATTTTTAGGAAACCTCTTCAAGAACGTCGAAGACAAATGCATATCCAGTCATAAAATATGTAGCCACGTGTTATAACCATTCCACGATATTTATTTGCTTAGAATGTTGTTAATCATACATTTCTCTATTTGCGGTCAAATCCATTTCGACTTAATCACTTTTTTGTAATTATTCTTCTAAAATTCATGTCCATTGCTTAAACATGCGAAAACAAGCAAATGCTTATGTAACTATGTGCTAAATGTTAACCTATTATATTACTGTCAAGTTTTAATTATTCGGATGAATATTAAAATATGCGGAACAGAAGATGAGATGTATTATGTATTGTGTCCTCAAATTGACATGCTTTAGGAATTTGTGTTTGAAAAAGAGCTTCATGATGAAATGGGTGGCTTTTGGGAAGTCAATTTGCGATTGTTAACGTTAAATCTAGCTCTTGGTTCGTATGTGTAGTTGGTATACCTAGTTGTGTTGAAGTAAGATTTTTTGCCTTTTTCAGTTAGGGGAGATTAAAGGGATGATTTAAAATTACTTTAGTTGGATTGCATGAAAGGAGTAGGATGTTCTGGTTCTGTGTGTGTATTATATAAATTGTAGCGTTGAATTAAGTCGGCTGTGTAGGAGAAGATCCATCCATTCAGCCGTATCATCATCGTATCATTACGGAACTATTTTTTCCATGACATTACTTTGCTTAGCATGAACATGTTGTATGTAGTAGTACGTATGTATGTAATAGATTTTTATTGTTTGGCAAATGTGCTTCATTGTAAAATATAGGAGAGCATAACGTAAGATAATAACAGTAGTAGCTAGATGTAGTTTAGTTCAACGAAAAGTCGGAAGGACAAGAAGAAGAGAGAAGAGACAGAAGAATACGAATAGTCAAAGACTAATCTCTTTTCTATTCCTCCTTCTGCTCATCTATTATACAATTTCCTTTCGAGTCTTCTTTCCACTCTCTACTTACCAGTTGATTTTTGAACTAAAAAAATAATCCGTATTCTTTTCTTCTTTTCCTCACAAAAGATTCGTCGCCTTTTCCACCAACAAATGCAGAACAAACTGAATTATTATTATATCCTATATAACATAACGTATGTATGTATATGTACAAGAGAAAAAAGACTAACGTTCTAAGTTCTGACTCAGAAGAAGACAAGTGCGAACTATTTGGGAATTTAATGGAATAGTCCTAAATTTTTTCTCTTCTCTCACACTTATTTGTTGTTAGATGTACGATGGTCGTGTTGAACTGTCTTTTTTACACTCCTACGTCATCATTACTGTGACTATCATCACACTCTATTCAATGCTAATGTAATTTTATAAACCCACTTGCTTAGAAATGGTTAGACAAAAGTTGTTGACACGTAGACACATTCTAATATTTTATTGTTGTCATTTTTTTGCTGAATTTCTGTCTTTTTTTCGCTTTGGAATAAAATAATAAAGTGACCAAGGCAAAGTCGATGTAAGAGAATCATGGCAAACCAACAAACTACTATACACTGCTTAGCATAATAAGGAAGGAGTGAAATAACCGTTTTTTGTGGAGAACGAAATAACGAAAAGTATTCTATTACACAACCTTAGTTTTTTATCTGTGTTATGTGAGTATGTTCATAAACTATAATGTTTAGGTACTAGTTCTACATATCAAAGTAAGGAATGACGGGATTCGGAAATTTGTCTTCGGTTGAGTTCTGCTCTTTGCTGTCTTCTCTCCACGTACATATAATCTGCATTTTGTGTAGGGAGATAAATGTGAGTGTTAAACAGAGCTGAGGTTTTGTGTGAGTGCTGAAGTGGAGCTGTCTCATTTTTCTCTGCAACATGATTTATGAGTTTCCTTTGACAATAGTAATATTACGTATGTATTTGAACTCTTGATACTATGCGGTTTTCTTGAATTGGTTTATGGTTTCTGCGGCTCACATCAGACTTATTTCCCTTCCTCGCTATTATGATACTAGGAAAAAGTTGCAAAGAGCAACAAGGAACAGAGCGAGGCTCTTTTATGCTTTAATATAGTTCTTATATAGGTGATTGATTTTCTTGGTAGAAAATAAGGTTGATAAACTAGAATCCTTAGAAATGGCTATATACTGACAATAGAATATGCGGGCGTCTATTTACAATGTGTATCGATTCTTGTCTTCCTATCGGAAGTTTATCGTTGACAAATTGCTTTAGCATTCATACATAGAGAAGTCTGCACGTTAAACGCCTGATCGAGTAGACAGAGAAATTTGTCTTCCAGGAAACATGGCTACAGATATAGGGAAAATCTGTGATGCATGCTTACACACATGTAATACAATTAAGTTTAAGAATCCTTGTAAAGACATAGAGATGTTCTATAGCTACTTAATCTTACGTACAGATACACGTCTGTAATAAATCTTGCTAAACTGAAGCTTAGTCTCACCATGCGGCAATGTCTTCCTTGCATGCTGAAAGCATCATGGTTGAAAAAATGGGATTTTTCTTACTTGAAAAAAAAACTAGGTATATAATAATATAACTAACCAAGTAAATGTCAATGTCAGAAAGTGCAATGTTCACATTTAGGTAGGTAGCTGTGTGCACAAGTTACTTGACTTTGTCGGAGAAAGAGAGAGGTAGCAATTTATTTAGTAGAGCAACAAGCACGACTTTAATGTAACTTATGTATTACGTCTATATAGCCATAGATTTTAGATAAATAGATAGACCAAGTTAAAGATTGTATAAAGTTGTAGCATGAAGTTAGCCTGGGAGCCTGACTCCTGTGAATTGAATTTTAAAAGAGGAAAGGGTGCAAGAAGATATAAAACAATGTTCTTTTTAAACTTTATTATGTGGCCATCCTTTGAATTTTCAACTCATTCATATTTGACTGGGCTATATGCGTAGGACGACACAAAGAAACAAAGAATTAAAGTCACGTCAGGAAGAAAGAGATGAGGATTGGCCGGACGACTTCCGAACGTTCTGCTCCTCACTTGAATTCCACTAAATAAAATCATGCTGGATATGGTTGAGCAGAATGCAATTACAGACGTAGACACGTAAAGAACATAAAAAATTCAGTCAACTCACAACTCGCCTTCTACTACACATAATTATAGTGCAAGTCAGTAGAGTGTCTCTTAATGGAAGTGCAGCTTCTTCTGACTGAACCAAGTTCCTCTGCGAAGGAGTAGCTTAAGGTTGGTTGTAGCTGCGTTTTCCCACTCCACCAGTGATAGCCAGATCTATAATGGATGAAAATGGGAAAAGTTGATTGATATCTACAGGTAAACTATTCAGGAGGGTCACAAGGCTCTAAAATTTTCAAAAATCTGAAACGCTGTCTTTCGCGCCTTTTTATTTACGTCACATAAGAATGTGCGACACGTTTTCCTGCTTTTCAGAGGAAAATTTTGACAATTTTAGAGCCTTGTGATCCTTCTGAATAGTTTTTCTGGAGATATCTATCAACTTTTCTCATTTTCATCCATTACAGATTGGGTTATTTGATATCTGCGAGAGTGGGAAAATACATTGAGTCAAAACAACCACGACCATCCTTAGCGTTATTCTTTTTAGAGACATTAGAATTTAAGTGGAGAGAGGGATGAGGATGGCGAGTGATGGTGAAGCATGCCATGTCCTCCTCCAAGTGCAATAACTACGTATAATCTATATAGGAGTAAAGTACTAAAGCAATGATAATAAGGGTTAATCCACCCGGCGGAATTAAATGCAACGGAACGGCGGATGTTGTTTCACTCTTATTTATTTCACTCTTCTCTCCTTATTTCCCAACTCTCTGACACCAAGCAGCAGCACTAACTGCATGAGAAGGTGAGCTAAGTCAACTTTAACAACTCCTCTCACACATTTGTTTTAGAAGTTGACTTGACTTGACTTTCATGATGTCGGAGGAGACTCCTCAGAGCAGCTAGCTCTTCTACGACTACTAAGAGTATAATCCTCCTAATGCAAACAACATTAACTCAGCTAGTTACTTATAACATCAAAGACTTGATGACTCGGATTTTCCGTGACGTCTTATGGCATGGCCTACCAGTTTCATTTTCGTTCAATGGTCTCTCTCCCTCTCTTATACAATAAATTTCAGAGTGCTTTCTTAACCGTGTGACTCTGGATTTCATTAAAATGGATGAGCAAGCATACTGTACTGTTTACTAAGGATTTTTTAATTTTCTTTCAACGATACATAATACTAATGCATGTATTTTTATGTTCTCAGACACAATAATTGAATTTACACTTATTATTTCACTCAAATACTTCTAATGTATTATGGATGTTGTGAGGATCTGTAATCTGTACATTCTTGACTCGCAGAGTTTCGCTCAAAGTACATCATCGACTTTTAATGCAGGAAATCCAGACAGATACACACACGCAGGGATTGTATAGAAGTCGTAGGTGTGTATCCAACTGGTAACGTATCTGATAAGGATGAAGTATAAAAAATAAACAGCCTAATTAAAATGATGAGTTCGGCAAAGGTCAGGTTCATTGAATTCACATTTTATTTGTATTTCCCATTCCGATTGTACTTTACTCGACAATACAAAATTACAACACATATACGAAAGCGAATAGGTAAAAGGGTTTTAAATTCCGATAAATGAAATATTTTGTCTGTAAAAATTCGCGTTACACAAAAGAGTTATAAAACAAAGTTATACAAATATAGGTGCGTCTTCGTTACTCTTTTTCCTGTTCACTTATGGCTAAAGAAATAGGCTACGCCATGCACATCTGCTTTTCAAAAAAACACGTATCTAAAATTGAAGCTATCATGGCACACCTGAATGACATTTTCCGCATGAAAGGGTGGGACCTTCAGTTAGAGACACAACTGGATTGAAATGCAATCCATATACATATCGAAAAATCCTTTGTGAGAAGGAAGATCAATATTTTCCACACTTTGTTCGAACATTGATAATTCTTGGGATTTAGAAATTCTGAAGTTTCTACTGAGAAAAGTGAAATGGTTTGACTTTGACATTTATTCCTGTGAAAAGTGTTTATGACTTCCTTGTCTGTCTGCAGACTGAAAAGGATTATTATTATGTTAGCAGGTGCCAGTAGTATTTTTCTACAGAGAAATACTTTCATATAGATAATTAGGTATTCCAGGTAGTAGGTGGCTAAGCCTAGGTTATACTTCAAGTAAAGGTATGAGACGCAAACTGCCTTACACACCCACATATATTAAGATAAGATTTTCTTTTAAGCTTAAAGTTTTCTTTCCATCATTCATTGAGTTGGTTACGTGGGAATGTGCATTGAAATTCCTAGCTACAAAAGGAACTGAGGGGAAAACTGTCTCATCCATTGTCAAATTGTCAATTGATGATCTAAGAAAATGTAGCTATGTGCATCAATAGGATTTGCATGTTATTTAGGAATGTTTTTTGTTGTTGTTGTTGTTGTTGTATAATGTGAAGTCACAGTAAGTAGGGAGTTATTATATTTACTATCTAACATCAGTAAAGGCGTCTTTGTTTTTTTTCAAGAATTATCTACAAAGATAATTGCTTAAATTTTAACTGGTTTTTGTTTGTAAAGGAATTGTTGGAAGCGCACGAGTTTGTCTTCCATTTATCTTCCTTATGCGCTTGCAAATTAAATGAAAGTCGGATGCTGTGTATAGTGACATGTCAAGCTTATCATTGTTTTAAAGTAAAAGGCAGTGTGTACCTACCTACAACAGGGATTGCTAATGTAAATGCAAAATAAGCACTAACTAAGTACATACACGAAATGCAAGTTGAAATTGAAACATGCCATGACATGACACCGCTACACACACCACCACCACCACCACCAACTGCACCGTAAGTGGCTTACAACAACAATATATCAAGGCAACCAACCTGGTATCACTATCACCAACTATATAAGACATGTCACGAACTCAAAACTGGACTCGACTTCCAAGTTCAGTTGAAATGAAACGGGAACACACCCATTCAGAGGAAATTGAGATCGTCGCACCTTAAAATTTCAGATTCACTTCACCAACTGCTGTGATCGGCTTGCCCAACACATTTATTTTCCAAATGTTTAATCTCTCAGTAAATTAACACATCTTAAAACCAAATCAATTACCAAAATTGTTTAATTGTGCAAATGAAATCTACAATAACTCATTGGGATATTTAAAAATAAATGATTGTAATTTTTTGAAACGTATTAAATTAATACAAAAGATGTTTTTGAATATTGCCACAGCTAGATATGACAAAATTTTATGATATAGAGCAATCAATTATCTAACAGTAGATATTATGTCCAACACATTTATTTTCCAAATGTTTAATCTCTCAGCAAATCAATTTCGAAAATCATGATTACCCCATAACTCATTAGCAAATGAACTTCAAAGTATCTGCTTAAATTCTATAAGATACTTTTAAAATAAATCATGGTAATGTTTTGAAACGTATTAAATTAACACAAAAGATGTTTTTGGATATTGCCCCAGCAAGATGTGGCAAAATGAATTTATGATTTTGAAAGCAATTAATTAGCTAACAGTAGATATTTATGCATTAATGGATTTGAGTACAAGTCATCATAAGGTGACTTGGTTTCCTTTAAACTCGCTTTAGTAAGTAGTTGCATGGTGAGTATTAATTTGATTTTCTCTCCATCTACTTCTTTGTACTGTACGTGCTGGTCTGTGCAGATAGTTACAATAAATAACTATGCCTCTTACTGTAAGTATGCATATTAGGTATTTACTAGAGAATAAACGGGCCAAACAAGTTCTTCCACTTCCACATTATTACCGACGAAAATTTTAGTCACACTGAAAGATTTTGGTTTGGATTCCTCGATGTAGATTTAATAAAACCGCACTGATCATAGCCCATGCTATGCTGCTGCTGCTGGTGTAAGTAAATTCATCAGGTCATAATCGCAGCATCGAATCTTGAAAAATTTTCGATTGGGGCTAACTAACTTGACTTGGATAAAAATTGTTTTGGTTATTTCTTGTTTCCTACATACTTTTGGTTTACCTCTTCCTTATTTATAAATTATGAAATGCTGAATTTTTTGCAATGATAACAATAACACTAAAATTAAATGAGACTTTTAATCCGCTGCGTTCATGATCCGTAATTTTTCCACCGAGTAACTCAATCAAAATAGCAGAAGCATAATTATTGAGTAATTTAAGACGTGTTCTTGCTTAAGGATTAGTTGAAACAGGGATATGCTCAGGAAGATATGAAGATGATTATATTATGATGCTTTTGTGGCAAAGGAAAATTGCAAAAGGCCGTAGCTATGTGTAATTCTGCGAGATGAATAAATAAACGAAGCTCGTAAGAGAAAATCCAGTCAGCTTAAAAATCTTTAAAGCACACGTTGAATGAAATATTCATCCTTTGAGTTAAAACAGAAATTGGCAAGGAAGGTAAAAGCTAAGGTAAAGCCAAAAATTTGCATTTCAATGGCAATGGAAATATTAATATTAAAATGTGATGGAAATAAAACGTAGTCGCGTAGAATGAAGAGCCACATACATAAAGCCTAGCATAATGTGTTGATTTGAGCAAATTGGCTTGGATTCTTTTTCAGACATGACATGACATCATGATATATATGCAAAAAGATTCAAGAAGCATCATTATTCAGCAGAGGATTTAGTTTTTGTAATTTTCTGCCAGAGAATAACTTTTCTTTAGACTTTATCTGGTTTGAGTACAAGGCGAGGTGCAATATTCTTCGAGCATCTTCTAATCTTTATTCAAATTCTAAGTCTAGGAAAATCTACGCTCGCAATATAACACATTGGTGTCATGAATTATTACTGGAATTGATTATAAGGGAATGTAAGCTAGAATATTATTTTCTTCTATCTCGCAACACATCTGACGTTGTGTCTGATGTTTTAACTAGAGTCGTTCATTGTGTGCAAAAGTGAATTGCGAAAACATTTTCACAGTACTGTCTACGAGTTGTAACAACTATTTCTACACGGAAAAAGATTAAAGGTAATAGTAAGCCGGACTTTGGCAACACACTATGAACTTTTTATTGTTGACGTGAAAAGCTATTGTACGCAAGGATTGAGAATTCAGTAGAATATTGATGTGCTCCATGAAAAGAAAATCTCATTCTTCTGCTCATGAATGTGCATACTAATATTTAGCAAACTCTCAGAAAAAACCTTTTAAACACAACAAAAAACAAAGTCTTGTCTTTCTATGTGTGTAGTTAATGTAAAGTAAACAGGTGGAGCAAAGAATTTTTTAAGAAAGAATAAAGAACTTAAGAAATTACGTGTACAACTTTTGTTTGACTATGGAATATGATAATGCATGACCAATTAATGGTGGATTTTGAGATTTAGCACAATTAAATTCTTTTCTGATGGTAAACAGTGTTGTATATTGTCCGGATGAAATAGTTTTTTTTAATTCCATCCATCCACATGGATAAAACCGGACAAAATTAAGGTGGATGAAATACATATAGGTATTAATAGGCACGTAGTACTCAATACACTACAAAGGTTTAATTAACAAGTAAAAGTGGTTGATTTATCAAAAACATTAAGAAATG
>JABASI010001362.1:0-25728 GCA_019776505.1 Tomocerus nigrus
ATTTTAAAATATTTTCTGCTGGGCAATTTTAAAAGCATTTTTTGCTGGGAAATAGTGTGTAGTTTGTCGTGCACAAAATCCAAGTGCATACCTAATACAAAAACGCAAGGCAAAACAGTCGAAAGAAATGAAGATTACAATGATTCCCATGGCTGCAATAAAGTACGTTAAGAGGGAAACGTTGACCATATTTGTAGGGCCATAAATGGTGATATTATTGTCAATTGTAATAATAAACTAGCAACTCCTACTGAATGACATTTTCTACACAATAATGCTAATGTAAACAAGAACATTTGCGTCAAGCTAACTGCCCTTTGGTTGTTTCGTAGGTTTCTGAGGGTGATTTAGAGAGTCTATTATCCACAGCCGAGAATCTTCAAGTGAAGGGCCTATCTAATGTTAGGGCCACAAGGCCGGGTCAAGGTCAGTCATCTCCTCCTCCAGCATTGATCAATGCCTCCAGCGTCAATAGCACTACCAACGGTTGTGTAAACAGTAGCCACAGTTGCAACAACAGCAACAGTAGTTGCAGTAGCAGCTGCACCATCAACAGCAATGGAAGTACTACTCAAAATATTTGTCTGTCTGCTAAATCAGATCTGGTTAGTAATTAGCCTCCTTATCAACCTAAGAAGTTTGCCATAATTTTAAAACAAATGTTTAAACAATTTACGCTACTCAATGCCAAAACAAATAAATGCCTTCATCAAGCTGGTTTCCGTTGGAGGCCTATCTAAAATTTTTACTAATTTAATTTATCCATTTATTCAATTACATTTTTGTAGAATAACAGACAGTCAACGTATTCATCATTGAATTGCGATAATTAGCCATTTAAAATTTAAAAACTGTTTGAAATATATTTCTTTGATTTAAGAAGTAAATTTTGCAAAAAATGTAACAATAATTTTCCATGGTTATGCGTACAATAATTGAGATTGGTGTATTTAGGTAAATGCGTGCAGCTCACAAACAGATCACCCTGAAAGTAGTAGTGCTAATAATGCAACCCCCGGCACACCACTCCATTTAAGAAGGAAACGGGCCAGAACAAATGCAAGCAAAGAGGTACGTAAATACGCAGTTTGTAAATTGCCATAATTGTCATGTAGAGACTATTATTGTTGTTTCTTTTGCCTAATTCTGAAATATTTGCCAATTTCAAAGGACACCAACACTGTGGACACAAATCATACTCAACGGAATGAAACTCATGTAAACAAAAGTAACTTGCAGTCCACGTTCCCTGCTGATGATGACACCAACGATGATCTGCCCATGACGATAAAAATTGACCCTCCTTTCATTCGAGATATTGATGAGGAGGAGGAGACTGAATGGGACGGAGCCCAGCCTCATAAAGACTCAGTATGACATCTTCCATAATTTCTCTGTCTCTCTGTCTCTCTCTACCTCTCTTTTCTTGAGTTGTTCTTTAACGCAGAGCCACTTACAAAATTCAATTGCTTAAGTTCTTCCATTTAATACTGCCGTTCTCATTGCGCGAGTATGATCAGCAGAGATTACTTTCTTGTTGAAGAACTTTGTTGAATAGAATGCTTACTTTCCTATTTCACCCTTCTGCTCCAATAACTAGAATACCTATCTGCATAAAACTTTGAATCCGCTTTGATTGTCTATGTATTATGTTCCAAATTATTTCCTGATTCACTTTTCCTTCTTATTTAACGCCGTGTGCAATTATTAACTGGAAACTAGAAATCCTATTGCTTTCTTTCGAATTGTTTTCTCAGATTCTAACATAAGTCCAGTTTTTGAAAGCACACCACATAATATCATAATCTCCGAACTGTTATTGAGCTTTGAGTCGTATTTGGCTTTGTTGTATTATTTTCATTTTATTTGTTCTTAATATTTTTGGTGGAAGTATTGAAGGTATTCTTCTGGGTTCTATCTTTCTAGGAAACTTGTGACGGGATTCAGGAAGAGAAAGGTCAGTAGTTTCTGCCTACAATAAATTGGTCGCTAAGCGGTCAAATTAGGTAAATGTAAATAATATAATGTTCTACGGAATCTTTTAACACTGAGAAAAAGAGTGAATGATTTTCTCTATCTCTCTATTCTCTTTTTAGTTATGCATAGATTAAAATTTACTAACCGTCAAATTTATTAATCTTAGCAATTCTTTGCATCTATTTAAATATTTAGGTTCTAGAATTTTGATAAGCTTTTTTTCTCTTTTATTCTCTCGCTGCACATTTTTACGACACAAATTAATAATTCGTCTCAATTTAAAAAAATTGTTACCATAAAAGATGGAAACGACTTTTTGTATTTACATCTTTTAGTATTTCAAAATAATATTTTATTAAGCGGAAGAATAACTTTTTCCCGTTTTCTTTCTTGATATGAATTGTAAAAATGTTGTTAAAAATTGACGGAGAGAGTATGTTAAGCTGTCAGAGAGCTTTAAAGTTGGACTTGGATGGGTGGGTCTATTGATTTGGTGGAGGTATAGACAATTTAGTGAAAATGGGCTCACTGGGGATGTCTGCATATGCAGCTTCGATGATGGAGCCAAAGGAGAAAATACCGCGACCTCCCAATGCCTTCATGATATTCGCCAATGAATGGAGACGGAAGTTGGCCACCCAATTCCCTAATGAAAGCAACAAGGAGATCAGTGTGCGTCTTGGAATCATGTGGAAAAATCTTTCGGGAGATTCTAAGGTTTGTTTTCATGTAACAAGAAAGTGTCAAAATCATTAAAAACAAATGCCTTTTTTAATTGTCGATATTTATTTGTTTGTTTGTTTTTGTTTTTCAGGAAGATTATTTTGCTGCCTCTCGCCAGGCAAACGAGGAGCACAAAAAGAAGCATCCTGATTATTATTATAGTCCAAAGGAAGCTAGAATGCGGAAACGGTGGAAAATGCAACAACAACAAGTTAGTCATCTAATGTCAACGGGTCAGTACAATCCAGTCCATCTTGTCAAAGTTTTTATTAACGAAGATGAGGGTCATTCTAAGTCTGCGTCCAACACTGCCGTACACTCTACTACAACAGCATCAACACAATAAGTAGATTTAATTTTTTAACATTTTTTGTAAATCGGAAACAGTGTTAAACTTGTAAATTAAATTACAGAGAGCAGGTACTGCATACATACATACATATTATATTCATTACATAATATACGATGATATTTTGTTGCTTGTATTGTTGAGTAGCATAATACTAACCCTGTGCAACAAATCATATTATTAAAAATCGCATAATAATTTTATTCATCGAACTTGTTAATATTGTCAGTCTGATGTTAAATAAACAGTTAATATTTCTAGTATATAAATCACTTTAGATGTAAACATTGCCAAATATGTTTGATCAAAGTAATACTGTCATATAAATAGCATTTAATTACAAAAATATATAGATAGTATATTATTTCTATTATCGTTAATTGAAATACTATAAGTTAATATGTGACATTGCTCCTTTTTCAAAATAAAGTAGCGAGCGACGCAAATTTTGGTTATTAATATGTTCCAAAATTTGGTACCTAGTGACTAATATGCAAATAGATCAACTAACACTATAATATAAATAAGATACCAAATATTTTATATACAAACATACAAAGAAAACTTACAATCGTACATAAATGCAAAGTCATAGTCATAATGCACATTATTTACATTACTGTTCAATTCGAGTATGCTATATTATATCCCTTTACTAAATATAACAAACATTATAAACTAAATGTTTAAAAACGGTCTGTAGTCAAAGGGTGAAGAACTGTTTCCTTTTCTCACTCGTCCTAATATTATGCTAATTAAAATATGAATGAGTACTTATTGAAAAGATCATAAATATGCTATATTATTATTGTCTAATGTGTAATAATATTATTATATCCTTAATTGGATGCAAGACTAATGAGTCCACTATATTTTAGGCAGGAAATGCGGTTGATGTTAAATATAAGGCCAGAGTAAGAAGCAATTGATGCTCCTGATGTCATTTGTTATTTACAATGATTACATTTTTGTTGTTAAATTACCTATTGTAATAATCAAAAAAAGTGTAAAATTTTGCTGATGTAAAAGAACGACTGCATATTTATAAAGCTAGTTTCGATCAATTGTCAGGCATACATTAGTGGTTAAACACACTTATGGTACGTATTATTTTAACCAGCAGTGAATTTAAAATGTAAAAAAATACGCAGTTAACTATAATGCCATATTCATTTTGCATAGTGTAGTTTTACGTTTTATAATGAGAAAAATATGCTGTAGATTGTTTGATGTGTTGCTGTTGTCTGTAATAAATCTAGATTTGTTCCGAATCGTTCCAGTAAAAAACATAGATTAAAAAAATCCATTTCGTAATCATAAATATCAATCTATGAAAATTTCTTAAATATAATTAGCAAAACCAACACAAAATGGATTGCAATATAGTGAAGACGTAGATATTTTTATTACTATTTATTATTAGTCCTTATGGTGCGCTAGGTTACGATTTCAAGGAACAGAAAGCACTGGGGACACTAAGGAGGTATTCTTATGGTAAAAACGTCATGATAATGCAATGCGTGGCTATAATATGGGCTTAAAAACAAAATGATTTTTAGAACTATTAATAGTTGAGAAAAAATTGCATACTTCAATTTAAAAATAATTGTGGAAACTGTAGCTTTCAAATTTTGATTTCCTAGTTAATTCCAACTGACATGATGAGAAATTTATTAACTTTCATGATGATGACATTCACGTTGAATTAATAGTTTGAAATAAATGGCTTTTTGCACGAATGCATGAAATTCTATTAGGTATAAATAAAGCTTGCAAGTAATTATAGTAAACTGTAATTTATTCATCGAAATGGTCAAATTGTGTTTTTGTCCCACAGTCACTCGTGCAATTAATTGAATGATTACCTACAAGTATCTATAATAATAAGATTAACATAATAAAGTCTTTGGTAGGCCGTTGTGTTGCCTTTTAGTGATGCTTCATGCATGATTTTGATAGCTGCTGTTTTGTTAAATTCTAGTTTATTCTAAACGCATTGTCCCTACTCCGCGTTCTGTCCGTATCCCACGAGTCAAAATGACGAAAATACTTTCGAGTGGTGTCTTTTTCGGTAGACTCCGTAGTTCCCTGATCCCTGCTGCCAGTTATTTGCAGGTTGCTACCTCCGCTGTTGTAGCTGGGTTGCTGTTGCTGTTGGTTGTGCCTGCCGGGGGCCCTGTCTCCAGATCTTGTACTCGGAGAGGAATTCGAAGGAACAACAAAATCTTCATCGTACACTTGCTTATCCGAGTGCTGAGTTAAAAATGGCAGTTCGAAATTTCGAGATGAAGAGGAAACGGCGACAGCGTAGCTGGAGGCTCTGGAATTTGTTCCATGGGCGCCATTTGTAACAGAACTCGTGCTATGGACCAGTCGGTTGTTATTCCTGCCATTGGACACCGCCTGACTAAATCCGGAAGCACTGTGAGGGTAGTCATGTGATGAAAAACTGACACTGGAGATTTGTGACGTCGCTAGATTTTCTGCGGAATTCTGTACCACTGTGTTCAACGTATTGAATTTCTCTTGCCCTGCCGAATCCACGACATCCACTGTGATTTCTGAACATCCTCTTGGAACCACTCGCTAAAATATCAATTACATATCATTGACATGACAAAAATGATAAAAAGCAAAAGATGTAAAATAATGGGAGATAAATTATATTACTGATTGAAACATGATCCTTCTCCCTTTCTTTCCCACATGACATACAACATTTCTCAGGGATGAGGAGGAATATTCGGGTTTCAGTGTAGTAATGTGTTGTTGAGAGAATCCTTCAGTGTTGACAGGGCGTCTTGCTCCATTTCCATTATCATAGCTTTGAGCTACAAAGAAATAAGATTAATTGGCATCGCATTGCAAGCAAGAGTACATTTAAGAATTGTAGACAACTATGTCTCATTGTAAGGAAATAACAGTTGTTTACGCGGTAAGACGGTGATAGTGAAGGAGCATCGTGCTGTGTTCTCACTCGCATCTCTAGCTTCATAATTAACCAAATGTTCTCCAAGAGCCATGACGGTCCCTGGTTCGTGAGATTTTTTCAACGAAGCTATTCTAACGTTGTCACTGAAATGCGGCTCAATCCATGTCACTGTTTTGGCATTCTGACCAGAGCTTAATCTTGTGGAAAAAGACTCAGGACACTCTCGAACGCGAGGTCCCTCTGAGTCTAAATTAAAATGCACGTTAGAGAAACACATCTATATACGTATTAAATATTTTCATAGATAAAATTCTATTAACTACAGAACTCACCTTTAACTTCCAAATTAAAGGAGCATTCTGCGGTGTTGTTAACCGGGGCCGGTGTCCGGGCTCTAAACACAATCTGTAATTTTCCGGGACCAATTTCTGTCTCAAGACCCTTTGCCCATGTCGGGTCCGACGATACCTGCCTATTTCATTCCAAAATAGGATTGTTGCAATTAAACTATAATGCATGTTTTGTCTAAAAAATCATTTTATTTACCTCCACCAATCCACATTGGTCTGCGGCTGCGGAATGATGACATAGGCCTTATTTTGATTGGGTGGAAGTTCAACTTTAATGTCATCCGGACACTCAATCCACGGCGTCTTAAATCCTGAGAAATACATTGCCATTAATTTTTTCCGAAATGAAAATGGGATTTTCATATGAGCAGAGCTGAAAATGTTCATCCGTTCATTCCACAATAAAAAAGTCCATTCGACTCCAGAAAAGATAAACGTTCAATTCGTGTAAGCTGACGGAAAGAAATTCGTCTCAGTTCTAAACTTGATCAGCTCTGCTTATGATCCGATTTGTTTAAAAAAGGTAAACTATAAAATGAATTTACTGTAAGTCAGTTGAATGAAACTGTTTTTGCTAGACGACTGTGTAGGAAGGATGGGGGCGGCAGTGGTGGTTGGTTTATTGTAATAGGAATACTGAGTCGGAGGAATTGCGGGAACGTAGGGTCGGAGGGCAGGTGACGATACGGGAAAGGAAGGAGGAGTGGTCGTGGTGGTGGTCGTCGTAGTCTGACGGATTGTTCCAGGTCGGTAGGCGGGTTGAGGTTTGGGCCAGACTATAGGCGGAGTAAAGGTAGGTGCCCTGGCGGGAGTGGGGTATTGAATTCCAGGTCTGGAGGCAGGTGGCGGCGGGTAATAAATCGGTCGTTGGGTTGTTGTGGTGGTGGTTGTTGGTGGTTGAGGTGTTGTGGTAGTTGTTGTGCTAGTTGTAGTCACAAAAGTTGGTCTGAATGGGAAGGACGGTCTTCGAACGTCATAATTAGTGGCAGCAGGGGGTGACACTCCTGTTAGGTCATTGGGAGCCAATCGCGGGATTTCATTGGAAGGTGCCGTTTCCTTTACTGGTGTAGTCTGTAGAGGATTGCTTGGTCTCGGCGCCGCTGAATAAATTATTATTAATCATTTATGTTATAGGAATATTGGAATGTAGATATGAATATCTCTCTCGATCCGATGTTTATATTGAATCAATGAATAATTGTATTAATTTCTACACATTTAAAGCAGATAATAATTTGAAAGTTCACCAATTCAAAGAATCTTTATTTGAAATTACACAATTCTTTTTATGTCTACAAATGTGGTAAGAAAGTTTACCTTGACACTGTCCGGTGGTTACTCCATGCCAAGTGCCATCACTAGCATTGCAATGAAGATTGTACAGTCCTTTCAGTTCAAATCCAGATCGACACCGAAGTTCGCACATGCTCCCCGGAGAGTAAGTCGTCTGCCGAAGTTTCCTCTTCAAATTTCTGCGATGTCTAAATCGGTTGGATTGATTTCTGTTGAGGGCAGTCCTGTTTCGTTTGGAGGCCCAGTCTTGGAGCAATCTGCGTTCATACTCTGTGTGTCGGTGGTGGATGCCAACGGGACTTCTGGAGCAGTACAAATAAGCAATTCCCGCCCCTCTGGGCACCGCAGGCGTAGGACAATTATTAACGCCTGCGCCCCTGTCCACGGAAGGCGCCCCCACATTAGACGGTCTGGGTGGCAGGAAGACATTGGTGAAACTTGGTGGCGGGGGAGGTGGTGGCGGGGGTGTGGTCGTTGTGGTGGTGGTTGTTGTGGTCGTGGACGTCGTCGTGGTCCTCAACAAGCAGCCTCTCTTGTCATCTCGAAGAATGAAGCCATCGGAGCAGGAGCAATAGTAACTTCCCGCGGTATTGATACAATCCTGGTGACACCCGCCGTTTCTGTCCAAGCACTCGTTAATATCTCGACAGTTTTTCTCATTTCTACGTCAGCACAAACGAACCAAACATTCACTATCAAACTTTCTAAAGGTATGCATGATTGAATTGCAAATGTTTTGCATATCTATCTCCTGAAACAATAACAACAACTTATTCACAAAAGTCACAAAGTATCGTATTTAGTCTGATAGAATGTGACCCGGCTGACTCTTGCTGCTTTTACGTCACTTTGTCTTGAATGCGAAAACGAATGTAAACTTGTTTACTTTGTACATGTACCATTTTCATGCTCTATATAACCTCGCATGCATTAAATATTGGACTATGAACTAATAAATGTGTGCCTCTTGTACCATTCTATTGTGCTTGCTATGTTTATTATCTTCAATGGAATTAGATTCCTTTGACCTTTAGTAACTTTACTATGCTACATTTCAACAGATGCAATAAATAACGTATCCTGCTTCCACAAAAACCATCTTACTATTTTCTCAAGTAAATCAGAGATTTGTAATATGGAAAAGTATGTTTGCAAATTCACCTACCTCACATCTTTATGGAATCCAGGAGGGCAGTTACAGAGATAGGAACCAGGAAGATTAACACAAGTCTGCGACGCACCACAGAATCCTAAAGAGCATTCGTCTACATCTGAAAACAAATGCAAAGATGATATCCGTCAATAACATTAGAGGAGAGAGAAGAAGAGAGTACTTTGTTATCTCTCTGTCGCTGTCTGCATGAAAGTCAACTGGCTCAAGTTGACGTACTCGCAGAGTCTCACTCTGCTCAGATTATTTACAAGTTGAAGAGAAGGCGACAGAAAGTTAACATTATTTTGAGAATCAGCGACGATTAAAATTGACCGATCAATGACCCAGGAAAGACTTTGGAAAATGTTTTTGGTTATCGACGAACAACATTAATTAGTTCCGTCCCTACATCTTTAATTCGTGTAATGAGAGCTTTTTCCTCGCCCCTTCCGCTCTTTATGATTATCATTCCTATGAATAAATTAATGTTAGGAAATGCGAAAGGGAAATTAAGTTACCAGTGCATTCTGATTCGTCCGTTGACAACTGATAGCCAGTAGTGCATTCAATTTTATGGGGGATTTCATTGATGTGATTCGTCTCATGCTCCTCCTCCTCCGACAGATCTTCCAAGGAGTCGCTGTAGCTCCCTCGCCCTCTGTCCACATTCACCGATGGCTTGATATCTGTCTCCAGACTGTCCTTCAAGTCTTCCTCGGCCTCCACGCGCCCCCGTTGACGGTGATCTTCGGGAATATAATGCTCTCTCACGTCTGGCACTTGCTGGGTGATTTCGTTTTCGGTCTCTACGGGGAGGACGGGATGTTGCGTGGGGACGGGCAGAGAAATGGACGGACCTCGGTAATATTCTTCTTCCTCATCTTCCTCTTCCAGCGAATCGGATGGCTCTTCCGGCTGTCGCGAATTCCCCAGTCCCCGCCTCTCATCCTCATCTCCGGTAGTGTCTTCAACGCGGACGGATTCAACAGGTCTCTCTGTCGTGGTCGTCGTTTCCCTGCTGTAGCCTCCGATTTCATTTCGGCCTTCGTACTTTTCCCGCTCTTCTTCCTCTTCCTCACTTTTCCCGGAATTTTCCTCGAACGCTTCCTCATTTTCTCTTCTTTCATTTTCCCTGTGGGAAAAGGTTTCCTGGGAAGGCTCCTCATGCCGTTCATCAACGTGCGTGTACGCATGTCTGTCTAAATCATTTCTCTGCTCCGTCTCTCGCTCTTCCCCAACATCCTCTTCTTTCGTCTCTGTTTTTTCAGGGAAGGTTTCGGATTCTTCGTAGGAAGCTGGTGCGGGAGTCGTTGTCGTGGGAATTTCTCTTTCCCTTTCGTCCTCCTCCTGAGATTCCCGCCTTTCGTCATAAGAATCTTCATCCTCTTCGAATTCTTCTAACTCTGGTACAGGTGGGGGAGTGGTTGTTGTAGTTGTAGTCGTTAATTCGGGCACTTCAGGTTCTTCAGGCTCTGCTTCTTCTTCCTCCTCTCTTTCAGGAATGGGTTCCGGGTATTCCTCAGTCCTCTCTGTCGGTGTGATTTCGTTCTCTTCCAGAGATTCTATTTGTTCTTCCACTTGATTCACTTCCTCTCGCTCCCGTTCATTCTCTTCTGGCTCGGGGATCTCCTGCTCTTCCGTTTCTTCCCTCTCTTCGTGTTCTGTGTACCGATCCAAATCTTCTCTCCCGTCTTCTTCGATTTCAACGCTGGATTTTCGTTCTTCCACATGGTCTATTTCATTCTCATGCTCGTTGTGATTTTCATCGTAATTTGTTTCATGCTCAGGCTCCACATCTTCTTCCACTCGGGATCGTTCCTCGTTTTCATCTCTGTCTTCTCCATTTCTGTCTTCAATTGTCTCCCGAGTTTCCTCGTATCTCTCTCGCTCGAATTCTTCGACTTCAGGCTCTTCTGTTGGCTCAGTCCTCTCCGTTGGCTCTACTTCATTCTCTTCGCTATTTATCTCATTGTGGCGGCCGCTGCTTTCTGGAAACTCTTCAGCTTCATGTTCCTCCTCGACTTCTCTTGCTCTTTCCGCGGACACCGAAGACTCGGGCACAGTTTCAACGTGCTCTTCCTCTCTCTCGCTCGTCTCAATGGCATCTTCCCTGCGTTCTTCTTCCACATTTTCTTCTGGCTCTGGCTCTACCTCCCTCTCTGCCTCTGGCTCCACTTCACTCACTTCAGGCCCCTCAGTCTCTCTTTCCACATTCGCCTCTTCTTCAGAATTTTCGTAATAATCTTCAGTTTCACCATTCTTCACGTCTTCTGGTCCATTCGTCACGGATTCCTCTTCCTCTTCATATTCATACTCTCCGCCTTCTTCATAAGAATCTTCGGCTTGGCGATACCTCCGATCCAAATTCCGCACACTACATGCAAATATTTATGATGAGACTCCTGCACTCTTTCGACTTACGAAAATCATTTTTACGGTTTCATTTGCATATAAGATAAAATCAAAGTTCATACGGAACATAACGATGGCCACCGGAATTTTGCTTATGTAAATGCCGTGAGTAGGAAGGTGACGCACCTATTCAATTAAAGAAACACATTTATAGGCTTTCAATAGGTTCAAGGAACTAAAAAGCACCTTTTTTGTTTTTACCTTTTTTTGTTTTTTTTTTGTAAAAAAAGCAATGTAACAAAAAGTAAAAAGGGCTGCCTTTTGCTTTTTGTAGAAAAGCAAGGCAACAAAAAGTAAAAATGCTGCATTTTGCCTGTTTTGCTTTTATAATGCATATCCGCACATTCCACATACGCGAAAAATATATTTGTAGTTGTCAAATCGTTTACTTTCCCCGTTGCCTTTCACTTTGCCTGTAGATAAAGGAAAAATAGCAAAAAAAGCATTGCTTTTTCTAAAAAAAAGTTGCTAATTTACTTCGTCTAAAAAAAGTTGCTATTTTACTTCTAAAAAAAGGTGCTATTTTACTTCTAAAAAAAGGTGCTATTTACTTCTTCTATAAAAAGTGTTACTTTTTTATTCCCTGAGCAGGTTTCTTAAAGTAAGTACCTACGTCATTTACATTTCAATGGTTACACCAACGGACGTGTCAAATTTGCTTTCAATACAGGTAAAGCTACAACAGAACTTTTTTGGGCAATTTTTTTTGTAAATTAAACTTGTTTTCCAATACTATAAAAGGTAAACCCAGAGTTTGTAAATATAATATTGCTAGTAGAAGGGACAAGTACAACTATTTATTTGCATTCAACTTACAAGTCTTCACGTTGTGTATCATTCAATGCATTCCTTTCATGTAAATGTTGGAATTCCTTGTTATTTAATTTGCTGTTTCGTCAGAATGGTACCTACATACCTAATAAGTACGATAGTCGATAGTAAATGGTGCCTAAGAGCATAGTGTAATTGGATCGATGGTAGATATATTATTATATCTAAATTCAATTTATATATTTTTGCCTTGACATGTTCAATTACATTTCTGACTTTAATAATACATTGCATTTGTAGGTAGGCCCTCATACAGTGCACATACTTAGAATCAAAAACACATTTTCATTCTTTTATCGTGTCATTCATTGTACATGAATGTTTCATTAGTAGACTAAATTCATATATCCAAAACGATTCGGGATAATATGTATTAAAATTAGAAAACGATTGACAAAAAAGCCAAATGTTTAACAATAATTATTTTGCAAAAATTTGTTTATATGTATTTGTTTATACACCAATTTTGGTACATCAAGGGAAAAGCAGATGTGCAGCATGGCAAGTATGTACGTATAAGTAAAAATGGAACTACATAGATTTGAAAGTGTAAATCTAAACGGAGGATATAAGTAATTGCTTTCGCAGCCCTCATAACACGATTAAAGTATCTAAGGGATAATCCTTGTTAAATATGATTCTATCTTTGTTATATTCAGATCTGGACAAAAGATAAGTCTGTGAAAATGTAAATGTTCATGCCTTGCACGCCTCGACATTTTTGTTTGACTTTTGCATAGAAGACGAATGCACATTCACATAAGAAACGGGGATAAAAGGATTATCGGACACGCTTGTTGTACATATTTTTAGTTACTCTCTCCGTTCTGGAAAATGAATACCTCTGAATATCTACAAGTATTCTTGCAAGAAGTTATCTGCCTAAATATCAACTCCTCTCCACTCTACGTCTACCTAGATATTAGCTATTACACTTAAGAACACCACCGAAGCCAAAGAAAACAAGAAGGCACGGAAACAAGGCACGTGCAACACAAATCGAGTGTATAATGTGGATGAGATCTCTTAGTTAATTTCTATAGATAAAGTTTTTATCCGCGGGAAGTATATAGACAATAACCCACAAAAAACCAAACTATAGCTAAATAATATGCCATTGCTGTCTATTCTTTCTGTTTACAACTATCTTTCAGTTCCTTAAAATATTTTATGCTGAAACACAGGTAAAAGTTCTTATTATATATATATTTAGTATTATAAAAAGCCTTCTCCTAAATTATCAATATTTCTCATTTCTCAATGGGACTTAAAGAAATGTTTACAGTCATGAAGACTTTTATTGA
Source organism: Tomocerus nigrus (assembly GCA_019776505.1). Taxonomy (NCBI): domain Eukaryota; kingdom Metazoa; phylum Arthropoda; class Collembola; order Entomobryomorpha; family Tomoceridae; genus Tomocerus; species Tomocerus nigrus. The sequence goes on from JABASI010001362.1 coordinate 13,325, forward strand.
GCGTAATTGCGTGTAAATAAAAAGGGAATGAATATTTACCAAAACGAATGAGAATGTCAACATGTGAAATGGTAGTTTAAAAATGTTACATAAAATAAATCATGAAATGAACATTTCCATGATTTATTTCACTGAGTATTTAAATAGGAATACCGGTATAGTATTTATTGATACTATAGACGAATGATTTTAAACTAATTCTGTACCAATTCGTGAGTTTATATATGCATTGCAAGATTGAAGATTGGCTTACCTCATCATGAGCTGCTCTTTTGTATAAATATCATGAAAAAAGGAAACTAACCTGAGACAAAACAAACGAACACCACTGCGATGAACACAGTGGCCAAAAGGTGTTTCATGGTGATTGACTTTATTTATGATGAATTGTTTTGAAGAGAAACATGCAAACAGATTGAATTTAATTGAGGAGATTGAAGTGGGAGGCAACTGTCATCACTTAAGAAAGTCACTTGAGATTTTTTCAAATGTTGTGTGAACAATGGTTGGGTCAACGTTTTGCACAGGTAAATAGGACGTAGTTGTGAGTTTTTGAATTTGGTAAAATGAAAAAAGCTCCCCTTCTTGTTTCCGAAGTCACAGTTTTAAGTTTTGAAGAGGAAAGTTGGTCGACTGGCTATAAATAGTTAATAGTATATTTCTTGAGTAAGTATCTGGTTGAGATTAAGGGAGCAAGTTGACTGGAGAAGGAAGATAGGAAAGAAACAAAGCTGAACTGAGAAATTTCGTTGAAAATTGAGTTTTATATTTAGCCTGCGTCTTCAGAATCTTAACCCTACTATATTTAGAGTCATCGCCCTAATCTCAACCTCAGAGATAGTGTTTTTTGTGACACCAGTGATCTGCCTGGCCTGGCCCCACTTCACTATCGACCCCGCTCCTCCTACACTTACATTTCACTTTTACATTCAAATTTCCATCTCAATATAATACTTTCCGTATAATAATACTAATAACAGAATAACACTGGTTATTACTACTCTCCAATTCCATCCAGTCAATTTTTTAGTCCTTTCTCTACTATACATAGATAGGTACTCGTTTGGCTTCTGTCTTCTCGCTTCCTCCAACTTCCTTCCCAAGGAATGCCAATTCAATGTATTTAGTACATCTATGAATTCACTCTTTCCATACAGCTCAGTCCTTGAAAAACTCTCGTCTTTTAATAAACAGACTCACATTTTATTACATTCATAATCTTTCTTGAAAAGATTCCCATCCCTGCCATCATCCTCATGATTACGCTTTAATTACCACTAACATTATTGTATTCTGCGTATTCATAAACAAAGAATGGCGACACATACTCATCATGTACCTACGCATAAACGCATAGACAATGTACAGATAATCCCAACACCAACTTATGTGTCATAGTCATGTCAGCTCATACTCCCACAAAATATTTTCTGTAGACGAATCACTATAGTTTTCATATTCGATATGGATGAATCCTTGTAGAGGACTGCTAATTAAAAGGACATTTAAATTTTTAATAATACCCTTTGTTGCTGTTCAAAGGAGTCAATCCATACAATGCCTACTTGAGAAAACACTACATAAAGTAATCATTGCTTCATTTTTTACATTTAGTCTTAACAAGTCAGGTTATTGATAAAAATCAGAGCAGAATTATTCTACACATTTATGTATTTTTATTATTCGACAGAGCTAGTGTTTTGAAAGGGAAATGGCACGACGAGAAAGCTCGTGAAAGTAATAATTACTTACATATTCGCCAAGTGTAAAATTATCTCACATTAGTTCGCCTATTTGCCATATACAAATTACTTGTTCACATTGAACGTATAGATACATGATACATATAGACATTAAGTATTATTTACGGATAGACTACACCTACTCCTACTCTACTCACTTCAAGCTTTTTGTTTTTATGGATTCAAACAATTCAAATGCAGTATTGTTGCATTGTGTTACTGGATTTCTACAAGAAATAATAGCAGTTAATATTCTGTTAAGTAGTAATGTGCCATAGGATATTGATTTATTACACAATGTTTTGGGCAAATGGAAATCGTAGTCATAATTCCGTAAATATTTTAGATTCCGAGATTCTTCTTGGTTGGAATTGATTCCACAGAAGTTGAACTGACCCTTTTAATGTACACCGGAATGTCGGAATCGATGAAACCCATGGCTTTTTTGTCCTTTGAGTCTGCATGGAGTGGTAGAAGAAATCTCTAATTCTAAACGAAACTGACGGAATTGATCTTCATACTCTTTGTGAGCAAATTGTGTACGGCAGAATGCGACTATCGGAAAACCAATTTTGGTGTTTACAGTGTGCACATATAGGTAGTCTTTATTAAAAATAGTCCGGCTTCATTCATACAGCACCCTGCATCGTGGAGCATGCATACATGAATTCCAGTTTTCTCAATCTAATCTGTTCGGAAAATATTTCAAAGATATTTCTAAGGAATTAAATACATTATGAAGCCTTAAAAAATTTCCTATGAAACGATATTCCAATTTTCAAAGAATTATTGTTACGAAGATCCATATAGTCATTAGTCATATTATACCATATAAGTACAGACATTTTCAGTATCGTAATGGGATTCTTCAATGTAACAGAAAATGGGATATTAGTATTGAATGTAACATGCATCTTTTCCTTGGTGAAATTCTATTTCATGTAATGAATGTGAAGCTACTATGCATAAACACGTTTGAAACAGAGTTATTGGTAATCATTAAGTACTTTGACGAGTAAAGCTGCATACGCATAACTGTGCAAAAAATACGTTGTACTATTTTATCCTTGTCGAACAGTGTTTATCTATTTGGATGATGAAAATAACTATCCTGTCTCACACATTTGGCTGAAATTAGAATAAAATAAAGTACCTAGCTGGAAATGGCTGTGTAATATGTTTTAATGTCTTTGAATCAACATGTAGTAAATGAAATGAGTCATTGCAGCAATACAACGAATGTAACTGTGACTGTAATTGTAATGAGTGATGAGACATGGGGCCTTTCGCGTAACGTTCTACTGCTCTCTGAACTTATATTGATTGATGAAGAGATGGATACACACACACGCCAACTATTTTGCAGGAAATGTGACGGCAATGCGATGATTAAACTTGAGTACTGGATACACGCTGATACCAAACTGACATGAAAAGATATGTACATAAACTCGTACTCGGAACTAATAGTAACGTCGTAATAATATTACATTTTGATGGTCAATTTTGTCGCAATCGCAATTAATGTAATGTACATGGTAGGTTGTTGTGCTGACATTCGCACCCCATCTTGGCCCACTTACGAAAATTCTTTTATATCTTTGCTGACAAGCCAAAATGGTAATAGCTCTTAAGACAGTAAACTGAAATTATTGCAAGAATAAAATGGCCATAATATATAAGCAGTTAATTCATTTCTTTCACTTATTCAATTAAGTGTCAATAAAATTAAAACATCTAAAATTGTGTATGTTTAACTCTCATTCTAGTATTGTTTATTATTACTGTAACTTCCGACTATTGAAAATTACTATTATATGTAACATGTAACTCGTTGTCTCATTCCCAGATCCTTAGGTAGATATTTTATTTTGCAACCTAGAAAATGTTTTTTTTATAGTCTAGAAAATAAAATTAGTATTATTTTCTAGACTAGAAAATTTACTTTAATAAAATGAGACTTGTTGCCTAAAGTTAAAAATCTGTGCAGAATATTTTTTAATTATTGTTGTTGGAAGCAAGTTCAATGAATGGCGATCAGACAAATAATTATGCTGAATTTTACGTCTTTGGCATTTCCTTAACTAATTTGAATGCTACAGCTTTCCTTCTTGCGAAGCTGCAAGGAAAGAAAAATTATAATTCCTACAATATTTTTTTAAATGAAACCTTGTTATCTCCGAAGATCTCCAACGATTAGAATAAGTGCATTTCAAGTTAAATATTAGATTAAAAGGATGAGCAATGGGAATTGATGAAGAGACGTTATATCTGTAGCATCCTTTTTGGAATGATGCTGGAAGTTGGGAGTGTGAGTTGTATGATGATTGTGTGATTGTTTGACACTGCGTAAAACTTGGTAGAGGTGCGTCATGGTGTTAACCTGCTAATAAATGCTTCACTTTATCCGTTCATCCGTGACAACAAAAGACTTGGTAATTTAAATGTACGGAGCCATAGGAAATGGAATATTTGGGATTGGGACAATTGGGAGTTAAAATGAGTGCTGGTTAATGAAAGCCATTTTGTTAAAGCGTTTTTGCTATGGGAAATAAGATGAAGAATTCTATATAGTGGCCGTGCTTACATATGCCGGTGCTGTTTAGAGGGTCGTATGCAAGTACCACAACAACTACAACTACAGATGTAATTAGGTAATTCTTCAGGGAATTGACAGTGCGTGAAGGCAAGGAGAGAATGGTACACTAAAATAACACGTCGCCGGGCGAAATGAAATACTGGTGCTCCAGATGCATGTGGAAAAGCGTTTAAAGTTTAAAAGAGAGCGTAGTGAGAAGAGTGAGATTAGAATGGTCGGGAGTTGAATATATGTATATATTTTTTATTATATTTGATCCACGAGTCATTATATACATGCTATTTTCTGTTATAATTCATTTCATGCTTACTTATTTGAGACATGAGTGTCTGGAAATTCAGTTTTCCTCTAGCTTTTGTTTGTTTTTATGTCATAGATTAGGGCGATGGCGATGTCCCGTTGGTTTGTTGGAGTAGTCAGATGGTTTATATACTCTTTGGCGAATTAAAGTCATTGAGTCAGATCCAGAGTTGCCTTCCCTTGTTTTGCTTCATGTACTTTCTTTCAATTAACGTAATTTAAATTTGATTTCCTCACTCGTTTGCTCTAGGCCAAATAAATATCTAGGATTGTTTGTGTTTATGTGTAACGTAGTAGGTCTGTCTGTATGCATTCTTCCGAAGATATTGGGTTAGATTTAATTCGCGTCTCATGTACACTGCATTTCAATTTACTCGCTCATCTTCTCAAAGAAGCTACTCGTCTACTGCACTTCGCACGACATCAATAAGTTTACATATACATACATATATTTTAGGATATAGGCAATCGTACATATATCTTACTACTATTAGCTATATGTAACAATAATGAATGAAAGTATAAGACCACTTGCATACTAACAGCAATAAACATGAGTCTAGTCTAATGGAATTTTGAATACGAAACCAGATCATTTTGTTTGTCATGCCATGTTATCTACAGATATATGGAAAGCTAAGAATGGTTTTTGTGCAATGACTTTTATAAAATAGAGTTTGCATCAACTGTCAACTTAACAAATCTCCCAATAAACGAATCTCAAGCTTGACCCTATGCCTAAGCATTACTCACTGTTATCAAAGTAGATGATTAGTGGTTTCGGGAGAATCGGCATAGTTTTCAGTCGATCTGGACTGCACTTTCCATTCACCTTACAATTATTATAATCAATATATACGAAGACTTGAAACGAAAGCATGAGCTCAACAGCTCACTTCAAAATCACAAATATAACACATAGGGTATGGTATTTCTGTACCGACACGTATTTATGTATAATATGTATATGCATGTATATTAGTACATTCGATATCATCATACTCTTTCTGTTGAGACGTATGTCCGTGGATTCCTTATTTATATACCTATATAGTATGCAAGTGGTCGATTGAATATCGCTCGGGTCCTCACCGGAACAACTATAAGTATTTATAATAACAAAACTCTTTTCCAATATATTTACTAAATATAAATTAACTTGTTCATGATAATAAGATGAGAATATCTTATCAGGGATCTCGTCAAGTTTAGGGCCGGAGGGACCTAGGTCACCCTACTTAATCCAAATCTTCTAGAGGAGCTAAAATATCACAATGACCAACAATTAGACTCGTCCTATATTCTGGAGATCCGTACAAAACTATTGTCAGTAAAGACCGAAATCAATAGGAAAGAATTTTTGTCTTTTCAGACACAGACGTTATTGTTCAATCTTACCCAGCAACTCGCAAACTTGTTTTGAGACTGATTCCTTACTTGCACGAATTGTCAGACGATACATCTGGGGAAAAACACAAAGAAAATTCGTTAGCCGAAATAATTCTTTCAATCAGAGTGCAGTAGAGGGAATCCACTAAGAATCCCCTCTAATTACACACTGGAAAATAATTGCTAGCTATTGAAATCTGATAATGACTAACCTGTGCTTGTTTGTTTGGTTCGAGTCGAAGAAGACATCCTATCTGTTGGGTTTTTGTGTGAAGGATAGCAGCACAGACAAAGTTATCTGGATTAGGATCAATGCCTCTCAGAAGCTGCATTCCGAAACCTGTCAATTTAGATGCCGTCGCCGAGTTGTCCATAGGATTCATAGCTTTGAATATTTTTTGTGTCTCTTGTTGAGCCCTACAAAAGACATTCAATCATTAGTCACCAATTCTCCTTCCTTTTCACCAGTTTCTCATGTTTTATTTATTTACCCTCCTAGATTCTTCCATCGCGCAAAAAACGTTTCACCATTCATGTCTGTAGCTTCAAAAAGCTTGTTGATAGTTAAGGGCAGCTTGAGATTCAGCTTCTGTTGCACGTTATTGTACCGAAATGTTATTATCAGACTCGGATACTCTAAAATTACATAAATAAGCAATTCACTCTACTAATTTAACAATACTCTTTCAATTGTTGACAAACTACGTCGTAAATTGATCTCGAATGTACGTAATTAGCTCAAAAAACTATTTATTTGCATTCCTACCGAAAAAATCTTCAATGCATTCGATGTTTATTATCTGTTGCACTTGAGCACCAGCTTCTACCACTGAATCCACCGGTTTAACCTGTACAGAAAGCTTAGACGCCAGCTCTCCTCCACAGGATACATTCGGATTAAAGTCCTAAAACATTAAAAATCATTTAGTAAATTACTGTCACAATGAGAGAAGCAAAAAATGAGCCAAAGTTTAAAAATGGCAAGAAATTTCTTATTTGTAAAGTAAGCCTTCTAGTCTGCTAGGGAATAAAATAGTGACGTACGAGCATGGGAAAAGCCGTTTTATTTCCATAGAATAAAGTCATTCTTCCTAAATTAAGTCGATACTCTGCTTTTACTCCAATTTGCAGCAAGTCATTTTCAAATAGGACTCCATTATTCTTCCATATCAGTTTCTTCAAATTGTCCAGGGGTTCATAGGCCATTGTAGGCATAGACATGTTATTTTGCTGACTAAGTGAAATGCTACTGCTCACAGGTAACCCACTCGATGGCAACGACGACCCACTTTGAGAAGAAGAGTACATATCTCCGAGAACATCGACAAGAAGGTCTGTCTGACCGTTTTGCTGATGCGAAACTGGGGCAATGTGTTGGGGCAGTGTTGCAGCGTTAACTGCTGCATTCTCTTTTGTTCCTTGCAAATCCAAAGGCTCTGCCAGTCTACCAGGCTTCTTCTTTTTCAAAATGGCTAAAATTGAGGACTCTCTTTCGGGGAAAGGTGGCATTTCTTCCAAAACAGTGGCCTACAATTAAAATACAGAATAAATATTTACAGTAAATTAAATATTCTAAGCAGGATTTCTGAATAAATGTTTCTTTTAGCAGAATAGCAGACTTTGATTGTTGTGTTGAATTTGTTCCATAGGGAAATGAAATTATTGATCTTGCACTTTGTCCCTCATTGTGAGGAGGGACAGGGTTTCTGCTTATTAAGTGCAGGATTCAAACTTACCAAAACATCGGTAGAAGCTACGACGCTTAGTTTCAAGTATTCAGACGCTCTCTGTTGCAATTCAGCATCTGCAGATCGAATGTTACTGTCTTGTCGGAAAACTTCTTGAATTTGATTCTTAATTTCCGGAAATAGATTCACAAACTTAACGTATGTAGAAAGAAGTAAAGCCCTTGTAGCAACGGAACACAAATGATACTTGGAATGTAATAAACGAAATTGAACAGTAGGTGAAGATCTTGAGTCCCCTGCAATCAGATTTCCGAATTCGCCCAGGATATATCCACCTACTTTGACCATGTTCTCGTGGCAGGCTGGAGCTTGCAACGCTTCAAAAACAGTTTTTGCCGCATAACCCTAAGAAACGGAGAAGAGTGATTAGTAAGCAAAAAATAGTTTTAAGCATACCGTAGCAATGTAGGGATGGCTAACCTTGGACATCTTCACGATTGACGACGATTTGGATTACTCTATACCAGACTTCTTCAGAGACGTGATCTCCAGCAATTCGGATAAGGTTTAAGATGACGTCAACATACCAGGAGATAGTCAGTTGCATATTTTTCTGCCAGAATGGCCACTTTTAGCACCATTTCTTCTCTTATTGAGTAGTCCGCCGTTTCCAAATAATTCAACATTTCTTGTACTATTTCCTCTGCATTACTTCGATCACACATGGCATATAACAAGTCAACGGCCCTCTGTCTTACACTGACATCGCGTTCCGTCTGAAATCGTGTAAAGAATGTGTGCATAAAAATACCAACCACTCCACAAACGTCCCCTGAATACCCAATTTGAGCAATAACAGTATTTTACTTACTTTTAGTGCATTAATAACAGTTTCTTGATGTTTTTTGACCGCTTCGTGCGAGAACTCGGAAGTCGCCAGGAGACACATGGATTCCAGAGCCAAGTACCTCAAGTTAGTCTCCCTGTGTGACAAAAATTGTCCTAATTGATTGCAAGCTCGGACAAGCAAGTTTGGTTCACTGTCCGAGTGTATAATTAAACTGATGGCTTCAAAAAGAACAGCATTTTTGGCATTTGAGTGCTGAACTTTTTTGGACTTGGGCGGCTCTTGTGCTTTGTTCAAGATTGTCTCTAAGCACTCGTTAAGTCTCCCACGAACGCCAGGATCGTCTACACAAATTGACAGCAGAATTATAGTAATTCTCAAATCTTATTCTGTTCGTGAAAAGTTAAACTTGGTATAGTTTCGCTTACCTGGAGGAGGATAATTTTGCAACAAACGTAGTAATTTAACAGAAAGCCAAGGAGCTGGAACAAAATAGTAAGTGTAGTCCTGAAGATCAGTGTAGCTTGATGTGACAATCTGTTTCAAAGGAAAATCAACCCGAAATTACTGGCATTATTGTGACATTTTATACCTTGGCCTAAATATATAATTGATTTAATTATTAAAAGATTTACCCGACTAAGTCTAGACACTGCCAAAGAAACGCAGCCCTTGTACTCATCAGGGGAACGTTTAACAAGAGCTTCTATTAAAGACGAAGCAGCAGTTACAACACCCATGTGCTGATCATTTAGTAAATGTATAATTCGTGAAGTCCATTCTCCACTAGGAATGATCTCAGGATGCGTGCGGAATAGTCGCAGGAGACAAAGTGCCGCTGACTGTTTTACAACATCTATGGTCTCACTGTTTACAAGTTTCCATCCCTTTAGCATTCTCTTGTATCACATTTTACTTTGCCAATAGAATTTGAATTAATAATCAGGGAAATTATTGGAAGACTGTACCCGGAAACAAGCAAGCGAGGAATATCTGTCGAGAAGGCTTCGGCCATTTCTTTACTGCCAATATTAGCGATGCATTGCAATGCCAAATTAACATGGATAGGGTTTCGTGATGTCAAGTCATTCTTAATACTTTGAATGATCAAGCGAATCAAATCACTATTTGTGTTCACTAATACCGATATGAACAAGTAACCCTGCACAAACAATAGATAACAAGTACGATTTACATTTTAGCTTTTCATCATTACACTTTGGCTACGTAGGATCAAGTGTTACTTACGATTTGCTTCTCCGTGTACTTGTTGGAAGATAATAGGTTGACTGCTTCCATGTGCCCGAAGTCAATATCATGGCCCAACAGGAAGATGAAGAGTAACTTGCAAACATATTTTTTCTTTTGGTAACCGTCTAGGGTCTTATCTCCTTTAAATTTGCTTCTGATGTTGGCAAGTTCCTTATTTATCCTTTTGATTTCTGCTTCTTTACTTTTACCTAATCAAATTACAGTAATTCAATTATCACAGCATCCTTTCAGAAAGGCAGCACTAGCGCTATTATGCATCTCTCTACTTTAAAACACCACCTGCAAATGGAACCTAAATCTCATTATTTGCCGGAAAGGAAAAAAAATCAATACGTCGATAATTAAAGGCAGGAGCAGAGAGATTCTCAGTCAGGAATTTTTTCTAGCACGCTAGTGACTTGTAAAAATTCTCCTAAATCTTTTTTATAAAGTCAATTACTGTAAGATCGACAATTTATTTCAATTAATGAATTTACTAAATGATACAGGTAATTTTAGTAAAAAAGTTCCGACTTGGAAGTTACTAGAAATATTTTTACACGTTAGACATTGACAAACATAACGCTTGTGATCAACAGAGAGCAATTTCTCTTGCTTAGTTTACCTTTAAAATGTGAACTTTCAGAAAAATGAAAAATATGATATTTAAAAAATACTAATCCTTGACATTTGAGCTATTTACTACTGACAAGAAGGCTGGAGTCAAATATTTTTTATTGTAAAATTAAATTTTATTGCAATGTTGCTCATAAAAATTAAACGCAAATGGATCAATTAATTTTGCATCAACTAAAACTTTATTTTAATAATTTAATCTTATTTCAAGAATTATTAATTCAGAGTTTACAAAATTATTCAATAACGAATGAAGGAATAACATAGTTTTCCCTGTGTGTGTAAAGGAAAATAAAGGAAACATAGAATTTAGGGAAACTCATTTGGTGGGCGTATCATCAGGTTATATACATACATTAGCTTATAAGGTATATTTAGTACTATTACAGGAACAGGATAGGTAATTCCGCATTTTGAGGATTCACAGATACAGGTAAAATGCAATTACAATCGTAACGATGAGTAAATATTTGCGGATGATAAAATGTGGAGGAAGGGAAGTGAGAATTGTATTTAAAAAAACTTACAATTTCTGATATCGGAAATGAAGACGGCGAGTCCTCTCATTCCATCACCTCTGGCGGCGGGCATTGTGGTAGCGAATCAGGGGAAGATCAAATATAACTGGACGAGTGGGGTTTAATTGTGGTCGGCCACTTTTGAGTTGATCTAGTGAAGTGGTCGGTAGTGGATGTTGGTTGGATGGGAATGGAAGTGTCAAAAAATGATGCTCTCAACTCTCAATGCAGAGTTAGTCAGTCAGTTGTTTATTGATGGGAATCGAGTCAACCTTGCGCCTCGGAATCTTAACCACGACAACTTAACTACTTTACGAACTACTAGCTACTGATTTTTAACCTAACTACGGACTAAGAACTAAATCAAGTGAAGCAATGGCAATAAGATGAAGACGATGTACCAGTGCACGACACCATAGTACTATTATCTTGTATAATATAATAATATCTGTAATATAGAATTATATAACAATAAATGTACCTATTTATGGATATGAAACGTCAGATTAATTGGGATTTGGTTTGTGATCTAATGAGAAACGTGCAGTAGTGAATCTTGTGAACTTAGCTGTGCTGGTCTCTAAAGTAATAGGGAGTTGAATGGACAATTATGTATCAGGAGCCGAAATTGTGTCTCTTGCGGGCAGTCCTTGACACTTCAGGCACTTCCCAGGCTGATTCTAGATTGTCACTACTGCCAGTGCCAGACTCCAAGTCTAGTCAGGCGCGGAATACGGAAACGCCCTTTTTAGCCTGCCTTCCGGAGAAACATCTATAGCAGGCAATATTCAAGAATCCTCTACGCTACACACGAGACGACTACGCTCTGCTCTGCCTTCTTATAGCACAGCACACTACAGTCAGACTCAAAAGTCATGCAACCTAAACTCCATTTCATTCCGTCCGATTATTTCGAGTTTGTTTGGCTTGATTCACTCCAGCAGCAGTCACTTCATAGGCAATATCTATCCACAAGTCTACAAGAACTACAACAATCTACAAAAACGGCAATATCATATCACACTATGCATATTGATATGAGGACTACCAGAAAAATATATTATTCTGCAATGCACACTAACTCTTATGGCAAAGCAATAGATACGGCCAGTTAAGGCGTTTTATGCCCTTTTCTCTTTTGTTCTGCTTCTTGCAATTGCCTCCACTGACTACAAAATGAGATTATTGAGAAGTATTTATTGCCATCGGGTTTTGCAAATAGAGATCATTTCTTTTTCTACAAGGCTTTTCATAGCCAATTTTATGGTTGAACGAACTAGTAATGAACTGCGACTATTTTATTAATGCGCCCTTTTACTTTTGACAACCTAATCGGAAAGAGATTAGCTTTTTGTATCATGTTCAATTATTCTCACTAGAATTTTTGTTAAAATTGACAAATTGAGCAACACAACAAATTAATTTGTCATTAAA
>JABASI010001363.1:0-25726 GCA_019776505.1 Tomocerus nigrus
TCTGCCGCAGACCACGTGGCCAAATTTTGCGGATGCTATAATTTAAGGTAAAAAATAAGACGTTAAATGTGACACTAAATTATGATTTTAGTGTTCGATTTAGGGTCGGACGTTATTTTGAACCTTAAAATTTTAAGGTTTAAGGTAAATTACACTAAAACGCAGGATCCCTATTATGTTTAAGTAGCAAAGTTACGCCCGATACGTGATTTTACAAGGTTTAGGAGCATCTTGAGATTAATACAATTATAACTTTTTACTTTACATGGATATACAATATCCCCTTTAATTTATTTTCAGATTGACAATAGCAGTTGCTATGCTGCATGTTTACCAAGCTAATCTAAAAAAGAATTTTGAAGAATAGTGCATCAGAAAAAAATAGCGTATGTAGTGTTTCTAGTGCCGTAAGTCATGTTAAGTCATCAATACAGAATTGCGGGTGAATTTTTAATGTTGTTCATATTATTATGCTTGGATTTTGATTTGACCTGGATTCAGAGAGGATTATTTGATGGTAGGTAGACAGAAGAGGACATGGCATGTCATGGATCCGAATGCAAAGTGTATACTACGGAGTCTCAATAGGTGCGTTCAATATCTAGTATTTACATTTCCGTAGCATAGTAACAGGAGGGGCAGGCAGGCAGGCAGGTTCGGTGGAAGAGAGGAGCAGGTAGGTAGGTAGGTCGGACGGAGGCGAGGAGAGAGTGACAATACACAGGTAAAAAGTAGCTATTCCTTTTCTTTGCATGTTCATGTGAGTATTAGTAATGTGGATTTGTCCTCTTCTTGGTTGTAGGAGTGTAGGAGTAGAATAATGAGTAGGGAAAGTAGAGTAGAGGAGTTGGTGCAAGTAGTCCGCACCAGCATATAATAAGTAACAGCATAGCAGCGGCGGTTCGATTTCTATGACGTCACATATGGGGGAAAGGCACATAGACACGGAACTACTCGCCGAAAACACAACAAACAGATTGCTGCACGTTATTTGTCAAGGGAAATAGGGAATTCTTTGTATAAATGCTGAGAGGTCGTTACGAAGAGCTGTCCCTGCGTCTAAGACAATTTCTGAGAGGTTTGTTAATAACCATTTGATGCATGGGTTGTGTTGTCGGAATGGGAGCAGAGCCCATCTCCATTACATACAAGTCCAAGTCGACTGACTACAAGACCCGGCCTGTAAATTATGGGCTGGGTGTCACAAATGAACTGCACTCCAGTCTCCAGTGTTGTTGTACTGTCAGAGGATTGGAGGCAGGGAAGTCAGTCAGTCACTAGCACTACTCAGTTATTCCGAGTACCTAGCACGGCTCATTCAAATCTGATGCCGTGTATAGTTAGTTCTTCTCCTTTCGTGGCATGCCCGGGCCAGGCCACTCTCTTTCACTCACCCAAAAAACAGGTGTAAAGACAGAAATCAAAGAAACTCACCTTGAGTTTTCCTATTATCCTTCGAAGAACGAGGACGACGACTAACAACTAACTGACGATGACTACACGTTTTTCTTTCGCATCATTTCACCATGCACCAACCAAGGTGTACTAGTCCGTAGTCAGCAGCAGCAGCAGCAGCAATAATAGTGCAGCATCTACCTTGTTTCCACCTAATAATCCTCCGAACTCTAATAAAGTGAACAAGAAGCGTGTAATTCCAACTGGAATGGCCAATATTCGCTATAGCACCACCTCATTCCCAATCTCTTCGACGTGGGCAAAGGAGAAATTCGATTTTAGCCATAGCATGGACGGATCAGGTTAAGAACGACGACGACCGTACCATCGGAGAATCCAATCCACTAAAAAAGCCCAGTTCCCAATCACTCACAATCACAAACCTACTACTACCAACTACTGACTAGACTACACGACGATCCAGGCAAAACACTTCTCCTTTTACTTTCCATCCCACCACACAGCAACCTTAAACCATTTACAATAATACGCATAAATACAAATTGAATTTAATCCCCTACCGCAGTTTATGGAGCCCACCCTACACTTTCTCCCTACTCCCGACATTGCTAATATTATACGCACATAAACACAAACTTCAAATTTCATTTACACATCAATCGCGGAACCGACGCTGCTCTTACGTTTTTACCTGCCTTCCCTTGTCCAGTGAACATTTATTTGCTCTATTGTATTTTTTTGCAGAAGGAGTTCTTTTCTAGTTCAACTTTCACAACGTGCCTCGTATCTACCCTCGATCCTGTTTCAGCTCTCTGTGATTTTATTATGATTTTCTTCCATGAACCAACAGAGCGTCATATGGTTTATGTGCTACGGACATTTGCTCACCCCAGCAAAATCACATCCAACAAATTAATAACACAAGTAAGTTGACATTTTTAAGAGCCTATACTTTTTTTAATTCTTGCATTGTGTATTCAGTACAGTACAGGGACGGGACAGGGTTTATGCACAATTCCCACTTTCACCATATAAATTCCATTTCGTCTTTTCACCCTTAAAATGTGCACCTACATTTTCTTTTGTATATTTTCTAGCCCATTAAACTTTCACTTGATAAAAAATTAAAAGTGAAAATTCGAAATATCACATGGCCATTGGCGACATTGAAACTAACTCATTTTTGCCCAGCCCTGTACTTTATGGCATAGTAAATAATTGTATCCATACAGTAGATAAATCCATTCAAGGAACAATTCTTTCCAATTTTCCAATTTTTGAAAAAGATATTTTGGCTCAGGGTCAATTACCTAATTACTAGGTAGGTGCATGGTGATGCATATTTAATATTTCCATTACTGCGTTATTTGCTTTGTGAAATCACAATGAGAAAATGACAATTAAATATTTAATGTTGGAAGATTTTTTCTTAGCTTTCCACAGGGAATTGCATGTCATAAGACGCCTAATGTACTACATTCAATTCATTTTCAATTCATCTACTAAAACCCAAGACATGAAATATTACTATATTTATTAAGTGGGAAAATAAGATTCACAAGATTAGCTGCTATTGTACAATTTATGTGTGAAATTAACTGAATCATGCAACTCCGGAAATGAAGGAGATTAGATTTGGGTGAACATGAATGTAAAGGCTCGTAGATATATTCTATAGTCTCTATAGCTCAATGAAATATTTTGCGTGCGGATATGATAGGATGTTGAAAGAAGGAATTTATTGATGTTATTGTTTTGGCTGAATAGGGGAACGGTGGTGGGAGAAAATTGGAATGCCCAAGCGTCGGATGCAAGGGAAATGAGTGAAGAGCAAAGCCATGAAAATGGAAGCGATGAAGAGGATAAAATTGTGCGGAAGGAAGCATCAAACAGTAATGCAGTGGAAACTAAGAAAAAAGCAAGTTCCAAGAGCTCATCATCTCTTAGTACTCACAGTATTCAAAAAGACTCAGATACCTCAGCTGATTCCATCAGCAATAATTACTCGTACAATAAGCCGTTGGAATCCAATGAAATGTTACCCAAGCAGATTTCCACCGACGGCTCCTCCACAACGGCCACAAATAATGCTTGGAACGATACGAACCACACAAATTCAAACAGCCACCCCGACAACAATATCGACAAGAAAAGATGCGAGCCGAAAGTCGTTAATTTCCAAGAAGAGAGTGAACGGAAGATTAGCCTGGATCCACCGGAAAGTGATTCCCATTCGGCGCATACGGAAGAGCAAGAAGTCCCAATGGCCTACAGAGAAGAATCTCCTCGACCTCCAAAAGACCTTGAAGCTGTTAGCTCATCCAAACCGAAAGGGACCAGTCCCAAAGAAATCCAAGAAAGCAAAAGCAGAAGTGTCAGCGTCAGCGAGAAAAAAACGGCACCAATACCCACAACTACGAAATCCTCAAAGCACAAACGAGAAAATGTCAATGTGACAGTTCCTCCTGCTCCGCTCTTTGAGTCGGGCGTCAACACAGAATGTATTCAGTTACTCCGCCAGTTGTGGAACGTGCACGAAGAAGCAGTTCAGTTTTTAGAACACGTACGCTCGGCACTCTGTCGCTTTCGTCAGGAGTTGCGAAGTGAGGACAATGACTTCGAATTGAGTGTCAAAGAGAAAAAACTCTCGTTAGCTTTTTCAGTAGCAAAGCGCAATAGTGAAACTTCGGCAGAGGACCATCCAGTCATCACAAACAAGTGGCTCCCTCTTCAACCCTTCATCGACGGCCTCAAGTGCATTTGTGACAACATTTCTGAAATTGAGAAGCAGTATGTCGCTCTCTCTGTCTTCCAGTCACAATGCAAATTAGTTTTATACATTAAGGTATACCCCCTCCTTAACTTTCTTCATACTTCATTTCCATTTCTCTAAATATTCCACTGCAACGACCATTCAGCTTTTCTGTGGAAAAATAATTTCCGCTCTGACAATTTATAAAACGCTGCTGTAAAACAGAGAAATACTTTTCAGGAATGTTAAGAATTTTTTGCTAAAACAATTCGCTAAAGCCATAAACAATTTCTTTAGTTTTAAATATTTAATAGCACAAGCTCCCTAATATTACTGTGTTTTCGAAAAATGATGATATTTAATTAAGAAATACTGTTCACGAATTTGAAGGACTTTTCATACTTGTTATAGCAGTATGCTAAAGTCGTAAACAGTTCTTCAGTTTTAAAGATTTAAATAGGACCAACTCCCCAATATATTGTGTGTTGAAGAAAGTGAGAATGATTTTCTATTTAAATTGTAGATACACCATGCCAAGCAACAATTAACCCACGACCGCCTTTCAATCCTGCACGGAGTGAATCAGTTGATTCAGGTGTCGCTGCAGCTGCTGTCATGTCCATCCTCGTGGAGCGGCGGGCAGGGCGAGAAAACGGAGCATTTGGTGCACAGCGTCTTCCAGTTAACAGAAGTGTACAATTGGTGTCTGGAGGCATCTTGGATGGAGCCATTGGAGGCTGTTCTGGCAGCCACCAGTTCCTCTGTGTGCACAACTCCTTCGGATATTGACTCTGCGGCTGAGACGGGTAGTTCGACGACGCCGAGCAAGATCCGCGTCCTGGTGCAAGTGAACGCGGCTAATCGGAACGACAGCCCACTGCTGAGACTCTCGCTGAAACCGCTGCCGGCCACAAGGCTGCTGCAGATTGTGGGCTTGAAGCGTGCCGCTTTCGTCTCCCTCGCCTTCACGGCAACTACCCACAAGAGCTTTTTCAGCGCACAGCCGACGCCGAGCACGGACAATGCCCGCCTGTTGCCCCTGGACAAGTACGAAGGGTTGCTGGAGGACGAGGAGGCGAAGCTGAGTCCGTTCGCCAAGGCCTTTTCCCAATGCCCGTCCCTCCTGGGGCGGGCCGCCGTCAAGAAGAGCGAAAGCGGGGAGCAGCGTCTGACGCGAAGTGCCCGCACGAAAATGTACAATTACTTTCATGAAGTTGTGTGGAGTTTAGTCGGAGAGTTAACGGAAGATTTGTTGTTATGGGGTCTCCACGCCGCCGTCCCTCTGGCTCTCCACTCTCTTGACACTTTCATTGCTCTCAGAAATTCTCTGACGCTCGGCAAACACATCCAAGGTAATTCCTGCTCACTAAACACCCCATCTCTCTCTCCTCAGCATCTTACCACTCCTTTCATAAATTATACACAGCAATTAGTCATTTGGAGACGGTTGTTCTCCCTCCCTCCTCCTCCACTCCAGACTCCTTCCCTATGGCTACCAACCCGAATTCCAGCTTAATACAAGATTAGCACATGTAATTATCCCCATAAATATATTTAGCTCCATTATTTATGGAGCATAAGCTATGCCCAACTCCGAGATATCGATCACCACTTACTACTTACTTTACTTACTTACTACTTATACTTAGCACATTACTATTAGTAGCTCCGTCCGACGAGTCCCATGCAGCCAGCAGAATTAGGAGGATCCTTATTAAATATTTTATAGACGTGTACTTTCGTGGCTACTGCCTCCAACCACTTCTCCAATACTTTTTACAACCAACAGATGCATCAACAAAGATTAAAGGCAAACCTACGGAGATAGCAACAAAGATAAAGAATATAGAGCGATAAAATAAGCCAGTAAGCACAAAAGTACAAAACTAGATCGCAATACGCGACCACAAATGCGTCACAGCCCTTTATCTTTCCCTTGCACACTTTATCTTGGTGATTTAGGTAGCTTCATGCAACTACTAGACATAATCACAGACAACAATGGTAATTTTCTCACATATTAAAAATTTATTTCGCCATCCTATCCTTATATAGTTTGTCCATTAATTTTTTTTTCATCTATTTTTTTCTTCTTTTGTATCTATCTTCTATAAACTGCACTAAAAGGGCGGAAGTCCATAATGTTTATTAACTTCCAACAAAAAACTTCGCATTATTTGTATTAATTAGACAAACATTTACATTTCGATTGTTTCTGATGTATTTTGATAGTTTGAATAGGATATTATTATTTCTTCTGGTGGATTTGTAAGATATTCAATTTCCTACGAAGAGTTACCTAATAGAGAAGTATTCTTGAGTAAATATTATTATAGTGGGTTATAATAATGTGAAGTAGAAGTACGAAGGATGCAATTTGAAAATGTTTCCATCCTGGCTGGAATATATGTGAGTGGATGGAGAATTGGAGAGAGGGCTGCTGGAAGAGAATAATAGTAGGAGAGATGTTGAAAGTTGGGTTGAAGCGAATTCCCGTCTATTATGTGTCCAAATGATTTATGTATAGCCTTTTGAAGGAAAAATCAATCATTCCAGGAAGTTTCCTGGTGAGTACTTACCTAATTGTTTCGAGCGTCGGAAAGGCCCTTGCTAACCAGCAACCGCTTTCAGTGTTTGTGGAATTGAATGTGGACAAGTCCTTGGCTCCGATTAAAAATGCCATTCACTTGTTCAATGGGAAAGGGGATTTTTATCAGAATCTTTAGAAATGTTGCGAATGCACTTGTGCAAGGACAAAAGATGCGATAGTGTCACAGCACTCGAATGAAACGGGCCGGAAGGCTATTTTTTTCCGTGGTTGCGGCAAATGTCAATGATTTCCTTCTCCCATATTCCAATTAGCTCTGTTTTTACAGAGTCGAAAAGCCTAAGTCCGATGTTGTCGACGTTCGACTCGGTGGCCGGAGCTTTGCACTCCTTTTCCTTGCTGGCCACTTGGGATGAGAAGATGAGGGACGGGTTCGAGGCAGCGAGCCGAGTGAAGCGACCGGAGCAAGTGTCACTGGTAGACAAGCCGGAAGCCTCCCAATGGGCCACAGACATCGGATCGAAATTCGGGGAAATTGTGGCAACTTGTATAAGCTTGATTGACGGGGGAAATAATGCAACTTTAATATCGGAACGAATGAGATTAGCCGGCTTCTCGGAGGAAGAGCCTCTGGGCGACGAGGCACAAACTCTGTTCAGACTCGAAGCCACGCTCGTGTACTTCAAGGCCTGGATCGTCAAACGATCCAAAGTCTGGCTCAACGGATGGGCCATCCCGCAGTTTCTCGCTTGTTCACAAAGAGAACCCGCTCTCTTAGTCCAACTCATCAAGTCCCGCGAGGTTAGATCTTCCTTTTACCTTCCCTTTTTAATTATTATAAGCCATCGCTCTCAATTGCTATCTATTTCTCCTCTCTCTCTCTCTCTCTCTAGTCCATTCTCATCACAAGAGAAATCCTACTCATAAGTGAAAACTTATCCATCCGCCTAAGCGCCAACCACCGCCAAATGTGTGCCGATGACTTACGAGCTGCTCTAAAACAACTACAAGTAAATAAACACTCTTTTTCCTTACAACTCCCAAGTTTTAGCATCAGAGATGTTCTGCGTCTAAAATTAAATCCCTTGCTTCCCAGTTTCCGATTTTAACTAACGCAAAACAAAAAGACAAAACAAATTATATAGCGTAGGCATGTAAACAGCCATTATCATATTTCAGCAGAACTTCTAAAATCAACCAATAGATTAAGCATGATAGGTAACTGAACGCAGTAAAAATTACCTACTGCATGTTTACCAAAATATTGTCGGTCATATTTATCCGGCGTACATCTGTAGTCTTTCAAAGTAATATTTTTGGTTGGAAATTGTTATAATTGGATATTGCTATTGACGATTTATTAAGTCAATTCTTTAATGAAGACCTAGTAAGACCTAGTAAGTTGTTTTGATGCGCAGAGTGTAATTCCTGCAGCCACTGAATTTCCATTTGGGTAGACGATTTAAATTATGATAGTGCATTATAATTCAATCCTCCTAAAGGGCACCAAAC
This sequence comes from Tomocerus nigrus, assembly GCA_019776505.1. Lineage (NCBI taxonomy): Eukaryota > Metazoa > Arthropoda > Collembola > Entomobryomorpha > Tomoceridae > Tomocerus > Tomocerus nigrus. The sequence goes on from JABASI010001363.1 coordinate 8,229, forward strand.
GGGAAATATTCCTTTTTAACACTAAGGAGATTAAACAAGTGTGAATATTCTACATTCCACTGTGCAACATTTGTTGCCTCTATACTGCAAATGTAGTACGTACCTACATGAGTACCTATTTATATTAAATCCTTGTGTAGAGTAGTACATATGTCGTAGTCTAACCGAGAAATCAGCTCAACTCCGCAGTTTGTCTAGACAATGGACTATAGATTATATTACAGGGTCAGGCTATAGACTAACCATGCAATGCCTTATCAAAAAATTGCTATAACTTGAGATTATTAATGGTGACGAATATTATTCAGTGAACGAAACTGTCACACATATTGTAATGCAACATATTATGTGATATTTCGTTACTGTCAATGTTAAAATTGTTTTAAACTGTGCAGATCACTAACAAATACATAAGTTTAGCATTGTCTTTCATATCAGCTGTATAAAGATTGGAAATTATTCTGTTGAACTGATTACCCGGTTAGACTACGACACATATTATTGGAGAATAAGCATAGATATCTATTTACTGACGAACCTTGAGTGAAATAAAGCTCATTATTATGATACATTGACCTAGGAACAGGAACGTTATTTTGTGAGACCTTTAACCTTTGCAATTGTGATGCGAACATGTAAAATTGGAAAGGGATATTGAGAGGATCATTGAGATATTGAACAATAAATGAGCGTAGGAAGATGTCTAAAGTTCTGTGAAAGTTTCATCTCTTTGGCCAATTGAGCTGAGAGGTGATTTGAATATCTACTTTGAGGTATTTTCCAATTAAAGGGATTAACATTTTTGAATATATTAAATGTGTGTAGTCAATGCCAGAAGAGCTTCTCGTCTCTGTAGGGCCTATTTGCAGAACGCTAAGTTTGGCCACTTTGCAGTCGTACATGCCGAGCTCTTCTCACTGGAGAGGTGTGGGTCCAGGATCCGGTCTCGATCCAGACAAACCCTCCTCTTACGTCAAGATTTTCATTGGTAAGTGCTTTTCCCTTTTAGTGCCAATGCACGCCACTTATGTTAGGAGATGCAAGAACTTAGAACTTAGATCAAGGGTACTTCACATTAACTGAAAATGGCGAAACTAATAAGCAGTGAACTTTCGGATCACCTACCTACTTCCGCTAGATTGATCTAAAATGTAATACGACATTCTTTATTTTTCCCTAGATATATAGCGTAGATATTGTCAAGCAATTAAAAGTTGAGTTTAATCATATTTTTCAAAATATTTTATCTCCAGCTTCGCAATTTTGCGACGGAAACTGATTGGGTACACTGGCTACAAAAGGCAAAAGTTATTTACCTGTACGTATTGCGTAGCATAATTGACATGGAAAGTTTTTGCCAATTTAGAGTTTAGAATGGGAAATTACTTGATTTTAGATGATGAAGGATGAGTGGGAAGGGAATGAATTAAGTTTCAAAGTGTGGGTTCCTGTTAATTAAAGTAGTTGCTTGTGCAAATAATAATATAGGTAGGTAGCTGCGTTACAATAGCCTAAATAATATGGTGTACCTAAATAGCCCAAATGTGGCCTAAGTCTGGTGAATGGAAAATGAACATTCTAGACGGGTGTAGAAAATAATATTCCTCCTGTCCAATTATGTATAGTTATAGCTAGATTCTGATCACAATTGACGCTGCTGTGGCCATTTGTACTAAAACAACAATTGAGATTATTACAGAAGCTCCTTATAGTAGTTCACCAAGTATTATATCCCAGTGAAATATTTCAGATCGCGTTATTGAGCCTGTTATGACTGCAGCTGTTGAACTAGTTCCCGGCACCGTCCAAGAATCTGTTGGGAAGCAAGTTGTTCATGCAGCATGTGACGCCTGGCTTCAGTATATTCTCCAAAAACGCATACGTTTTAGGTATGATCAATTTCATTTGCTTTTCCAGTTTCTGTGATCCTAGATTTCCTATTTGTATTTATATACAGTCAGCAATCCTCATGTTAAACCTGCTTCTCATATATCGGATCGATAAATCACAATCAACATTACGCAATTAAAAATACTTCTTTAAATTTTTTGAGTTTTAAAACTTTTCTATAGTCAATCAAGGAATTGTTTTAGGCGAATGTACTTTTGCAAAGAGTAATAGACTTAATTTATGTATTTCTTAATTATACGTTACTATGTTGCTCAAATGAAATGACGGAAAGCGATATTAGATTATTTGATTAGTTTCTATCGTATGATAAAAAATATGAGACATTTCCGTATTACTTTCTACCTAATTTTCTCATGGAGCTAATTTGTGAGAAGATATTTCTTACTTTTGATACTACTGAGGTAATGGAGCATCGTATGGTGATTTATTGGCATAGACACGCAGGTTGCTTTTCCTCAGTTTTGAATTTTGAGGTAAACTAATAAGTACTAGGGCATTGCATGTCTTTAATTGGATTCCTTCTTGGGAAACTCATTTTTGAGAGAAGGGAAGTTTGGTTCCGTTTTCAGTGAAAGTAGTACACGTCCTTAAAACAGGAAGATTTCCTTATTTCGGATGTTTTGGTGCTCAGTTGGTGCGTGAACGTATTTGAGCTACTTTTTAGACTGATTTTGTCTTGGTTTTTGTATTTGGAGAAGTAAGGAATGGGGGAAAGGAAAGTTTGAGTTGGCAAATACATTTGGGTAATAGAGAGAGGGATTTAGTTTTTGGGAGTGAGTGAGCGAGTAAATAAGTTTGAAAATGAAATGTGTAATGGCTGGAGTTATATAAGTTAGAAGGGTCTGTCGTTGGCTGGAGGCTAATTCCGGGTTTTACTAATAAAAGTGAATGGGGTGCTGTGCAACTTCTTCGTGACTTCATATCATTGCGTGACTGGATCCGAAATGAAACACTGTTGGAGGACGAGGCTCGCAAATCCATTCTGCAATTAGAGGTGCTGAAGAGATGTGAAGGTGTAGCCTACCTTTTGTTACGCAGTCCAGGTGACATTCTCGGAGTGGGGAAGCCAACTCGGAGAAGTCGTAGAGTTGCACCATCCTCAGGTATTAATTCTCTCTCTCTCTCTCACCTCTCCCTGCTTTCAATTCACGAGACATGCACCTCCAGGCTGGCTGCCACCTACGTAAGCAACCATTCTCCCGGCTGCTACCCGCACAATATCTTTCCTGCCTGCCTAAGCAGCTTACACAACCGACAGCCTCCTTTCAGCCCTTCAATGTTCATTACAAACAAAGATATGTACCTACCTTTCTTTACACTACACCTCTCTCTCTCTCTCTCTCGCTCCGCACGCCAAATCCTTTCACTTTACTACCTTTCTCTCCTGAAATCAAAGGGGAAAGCGACTAACTAATAGGACAACGCATATTATTTTAACGTCATTGTGTACCGTAGAGTTTCCATCTATTTACCCAATCAAACAATATACAATATTGAAATCCCAAGAAATCATATGCAAATTATTTCATTCTGCACTAGATCTGAATTTTTCGATAGGTTATCAACTTTATATAGAAATTTTTTTGTTTGTTTTGTTTGTTTGGTAATTTTAATGATTTTTGCACAATTTCATTTGTGGCTGTAATCTTTAAGGCAAAGTATTAAGTGTGGAACTTTCTCTCATATTTAATTTTGGCTTTAAACATTAAAAGTATTTTTGTGGATTTTCTCTCTGCTAGCAGTTATGGTATCATAGTGTATCTTAAAATGTTAATGAACTGACACTTGACGGATCTTTCTAGAATCTGTTGAAAATTCGCCTTCAGTTTCTGAGAATTCAGTTGCCGAGGATGATATACCTCCTGAGATGTATGTGCCTAACCAACAAATGTGGCTCGAGTTACGCTTGCGACGAGGCGTACTTTCTCCTTGTTGCAGCTAGTTAATTAATTTGCCTTTAATTCACAAGTCACAATGAATTAATTCCCATCCCCAAATCAATGTACTAAATTTAAATGGTATCTTTAGATATGGAATTATGATAAAACTATTGTAAATTGTAATTACAATTAACCTGTAAAACGTTTGACACAATGTTCCGCGGCGTCTTCTTTTGTAATTGGTCCCAGGCTCTGTTTGGTACAACCGTGCTCTGTTTCGTACCCACAACAAAATGCTGTCGTGTTCTGAAAATTAGTCAATCATTGCAAAGCTGTAAGTGTGACTATATTTTTCATATGAAGACGCAATTGCCTATTTCTACTGCTTAAGTAAGTACCTATACGTATCAACTAAATAATTACTCATTCGTATACTAGCACAGTAATATTTTACTTTCTGGGAGTTATTTAACATGGATAAGAATGCTATACATATTTATATAAATCTATTTTAGTTCTCTCTGGGCCGAATCACTTGCAAGTTGCTAAATGCCTCAAAGGTCCAATTATTGTACTGTGTAAATAAAGAACACAATAGTTGGTTGAGAGCTGAAATTGTTGTCCCAATTAGAAATGTTTGTGAAAGTATTATAAAAGGGTATTAATAGGAAAATAGGACGTATCTATAGGCAGAAATGTTTTGGCACAGATTATAAGAGCGACTACCATTCTAAAATCGACTAAAATCAGAATATTCTGAACTGAAGGATTCTAATAACACGGGTAACCTCTGTTGTAGTTGCAGGCAGATAAGCTCAATCAGATATTAAGGGGAAACCTGTTAGGAATAAATAAATAGTTACTGTAAAAGCTCGCGCACTTTTTATTATTTAGCAATCAATTTTGTAGCTTTAGCTTGCACTGGGGCAAGGTGAAATGAAACAACCAAGTTTAGAAGATGTGCAAAGAATGCGAGGATCTAGGGATCTACTACATTGTTATTTATTGGGAAAAAATCGATTGAATGCATAAAATAAGATATTTGGGTGATACTACGCAGTAATGTAGTAATGTAATGATTAATGAGGCTCATTAGCGTCTTTTCTAGTCTCATTTATATGCCGGAGTTTTTTAACTGTGTCAGTGTGTAACTGTAGCTACCGGCTGGAGATTGTTTCCTTCTGTGTAATCAATAAGAATAGGATTGCTTACATGTACATGTACAGCAAGAAAGGGAATGTCTTCTGCCTCGTGTAAAAGTCCACTCCACGCACATCTCTGAACTAATACAGAGAGATGTATCAGGCGACTGGCTAAAAAGTTCTTTCGTGCTGGGCATTTGGAAATGTCGTAAGTTTCTTGAACTGTGAAGCTTGTAATCAAAGACATTAGCAATGGCACCAATGTGATTTATTTTATAGCACTACTTTATGTCCAGATAAAATTGATCAACTTATAAACTAAAAACGGCTACTTGCTTAGTTGATATAAATTAAACATAGGGGTTTTCGACTCACATGCAAACAACTCGGGCGTGTGCAAAAAATAAACAATGACAAAATGTGACATATATAAGTAAGTATAAATAATAACTTTGAAATTCGCAGTTCCAAACATTAAGGTTTTTTATCTGACCAAAAAATATTCTGATTTTTGGATTAATTTAAGAAAAATTATGAGGAATTTTGCATCTTATTAACGTGATTACATGCGTCTAATACTTAATGCTCTATTTATCGTTCGTAATATGTAATGTATAGACACTACACATTAGTAATAGTGCAACTAACAATGTTACGATGAGATACAAATAACAGTATTACTTTCAATTAATGAAATCAGGAAAATCATAGACGGAATGATTTATTGTATACAAAAATTAAAGATTTAATACTGTGTAAACTACCATGTATAACAAATTGTTAACTTTACAACGTGATAATGGAAATACCTAAATAATAGGTACCTACGCAATAACGCAATACTATAAACAAATGAAATGGGAAATTGAGATTCTGCAATGTACTACATATACGCAATTTAAAATATAATGTTAACTGTTAAATAGTTGTATACCTACTCTAATAATACATAGTTGTAATACAATTAGTAGCGCGATGTAGTACTATTATAGCTGTTTGTATTTAATTTATTTATCTATGGCAATTCATCTTTTAATGACTTCATTTTTTCCTACTAATTGTTAAATTAATTAATTTAGTTCGTGTGCAGTGTTTAAAGTTGTAAATGATTTTCTGATTGTACTCTTTATTTAAAATGCTATTAATTACTGTGCTAATGATATTAAGAAGAATTGAATAGTATTTAATGATGTATGCTGGAAGGGCTCTCAGAATTATAATGAAAAATGCTCTAGTAATATTTTATATGTACTCAGTAATATTGATCCGTTGCCTTTGCTTCTGTCGTTTATATAGTTGACTCTTAAATGTTCTATGTTTACATGTTATTGGTGAGATTTAACGAACATTTGTAATTAGAGTCTGAGGTTCCAGTGAAGTTGTTATGTACAAAAATGATTAATAAACAGAAGAGTCGTTAGAATTTAACACGCGTCTCTTAATTGATTTTTATTGCTGGAGCAGAAGTTATCAGTTTTTGAGCTTGGAGTTTAATGGTGAAGGAAATTGGTATTTTATTTTTAACTTGGCTTGTTATTTGAGATTCATGATTTAGTGGAGGCCTACATTTTGGAATATAATGTGAAGCACACTTAGGAGTCTGTCGTCGTCTCATCATAATAATAATATTCTCGTGCACAAAATTTAAGCTGTGCATGCATGGAGGAGCGTCAGGAGCGTCATATTATATTTAATTAGCTTTATTGGTATGGACATGGAGAATGCTGTCAAGGATTCATCTGCATTTTATGTTCCTTCATGCCTGCATATCTGTTCACTCACTTCCACTCATTCGTGAATAAAAATGTGCCTTCTGCTCGCCTAAAAAATTAATAGACCATTGACATGAACGTATTATATTACATCTCATTACAGGAAAGCTCGCTTCTACGAATTTTATATCCTCATCCGTCATCATTAAATTCATTCGAATATTTACTTGGATGGAATGCTTACTTATGTACACAGCAGCAGAATGGACAGCCTCCTCACATTCTGGCTCCACTTCATATTCAGATGAGGTTCCAGCAATACATAAAATATGGAAATGATTTTTATTGCGGCTTTAAATTCAAACCCACTTTTGCCCAGTAGTTACAAACAGACTGCGAACAGGAGCTCTGCGAACATAATTCTGTTTTCAACTGTTTTGCATTATCATTTACACCACGTAAACCATAGATACTACATGTACCTACACAACACATAAATATTTTCCATAGATATAGCCCACGGTACATGGTAACCAGTCCACCCATTTTTAATTTTAGAAAAATCATTAACCCCTGTGCTACTTATTAAAAATAACCCACATATTTTAATAAAAACCTTAGTACAGAGGATGAGCAGCATAAATATTAATTACTGTTTCGCACTTTTGTATAATTGCATATCGTTAAGGCAGATAGTGATTAGTGATACACAAAGAAATAATGAATATGAGATAATGGTAGAAAGTATTATATTGAGATAGATTTCATAATGACGTCCATTATGAAATTTTTGTTTAGAAAACAATAGGATGGAGATGAAATGGTATTAAATGATAGTATTGATTGGACTTGATGTGATTGTAGTGGTTAGCATTGTTACTGCAAGCCAATCATTTGCTAAGCCAATCGGCGCCCTTGTATTAGAGGATTGCTCCCAGGCAGCTCTCAACTTTGTCTGGCCAGGATTTAAATTAAATACGATTAAGCTATGATTTATATTCTATTTGGTTTAGTCGCAGAGGTACTTAACCATACTCTCCGCATGTTCAAGTAGGGATTAGCTGATAGAAAATGCAAATGTAAACAAAATCTCAACAACGCAACCCCATAAATCACAGTTGTTTTTCTGCCACAATAGACGATCAGTAGCCACTCTAACCATATAGACGTCTCTCTTATTATTTATCTTCATTTATAGAAGGATATGAATATCACAAATTATTACATTTCAAATATTTTGCTCTTTAATATTGATATAGATCTCTCTCTATAATAAGCAGATCCATTCAAACATTGTAAGGATTAGAGTCATCTCACAAATACATGTTTATTATATGTGTACATTATACGAGAGCTTTAAATTAAGGTTCCATTTCAGCAACAGTGCATGGACATAATAATAGTCTGATTTGCTACAATCGCCAATTGATTGATGCGTGGTTATATTTATTTAACATATTGACTCACTGCCAAGTAAAATATGCAGGAGCAAATGTAGCGTGAATTATGTATCAATGTACTGAATAAATAATCATCTTTAACATTGCTCTAAGTACAATCATTCATTCTTAATATTGTCAGGACTCATGAGCCAATTTAAATCATACTTACTAGCAACCTTAGGACAGACGTACACCATCAATCCGCCACGTATATATCCAATGCAAAACATTCCACAATGTAAACCTAATGGCTCTGCCAGGATTCACTAAATTATTCTCTCTGCAGAAAAGGAAACCATTAGTATTCTTTTTCTACGCTGTAGTTAAACTCTGCCATTTAAATTGCAAGAAATACTTAAATCTCCATCCAAAAATAGATTAATAGAATAATAAGTAGCATAATGTGTCGAGACGGTGGGGAAGGACAAAGACTTGTTCGTCACTGTCAACCAGAAAACCCACCGCCACGTAAAGGTAGGGGCTCGGTTAACTACGTCACTATATTGGGATTGGTTAAACCTTGCCCAACTACTTAAACCTTACCCAGCAAAAACCTTTCCCAACTACATGAACACAGCCCAGCTACAGAGTAACGTCCAGAGATGTTATTCGTAGAGTCCAAATGACGTCACTTAAAATGTCAACAAACTAAGAGCTCATCCACAATACCCGACGCCCTCCCTCCCATAACATCTCTTGGTGGGAGTGGCCTCGTTCGTCAGGTGGGAGGGGGTCGGGCGTCCTGTGNCCGACGCCCTCCCTCCCATAACATCTCTTGGTGGGAGTGGCCTCGTTCGTCAGGTGGGAGGGGGTCGGGCGTCCTGTGGGAGGGAGCCTTGCATCGGGCTGGGGAGTGTCGGGCGTCGTAGGGGGGATTCAAGTGGCAGGGCGTCGGGCGTCTGGTATCTTAACGTCGGGAGTCGGGTATTGTGGGTGAGCTCTTGGTTTGTTTACATTTTAAGTGACGTCATTTGGACTCTACGAATAACATCTCTGGTTTAAATGAGAGAGTGGATGTCTAGATATCCCAGGTCTGAAACTGAAAGATTTACAGCGTCAGAGAAACTATGTAAGTGTGTCGTATTACAATTTCGTGGTTTCAGTGTGTTGCTTAGTATAATATTTTACTATTTCATCGCGTCTTTTGGTTTTGGGATTCCCTGAGAGCGTGTGACAACTCATGAGCCTAACCATGCACTCTTATTAAATAGTTCAACGATGTATACATTTACATAGATAGAAGTGAGTGCTCTGGTCCCGCTGGTGTATTCTGTGAAAAGAAGAAGAAGAGTGAATGGCACATTTATTGTGTACGTAGGCGTAGTGGGAAGAAAGTGGTCTGAGCAGAGGGCGACAGTACATTAATAAGTGAGGAGGGGGAGGAGGATGATAGCGGAGATATGTATATGCATAGCTCGCTTTGTGGTCGCGAAGATGGAGAGGATCATTGATTTATTTTGCGGTGGAATTTAGGCCAAAGATAGGAGACAAAGGAATGCAAAGTTCAAAAAGCAAAGCACATTAGCAATGCCAGCAGAAGCCTCCCGCCTTTTCTCTCTGTCCCCTTCCCGGCTCGACAGATAAAGAAGAAGAAGAGGAGAGAAAACAGTCTTTCTCCACTCCGGTGCATTGCTTTCTCCGTCTCATGATATTTATCTATTGTCTTATTTCTTCTTCTCTTCTCTGCCCCAAATGGATGGCTAACCCTAGCTCGGCCAACTTATTTAGTCACACTCCTCTCTCCACTCCCAATCACTTCCACGCCGTAAACTTTAAATTAATAGCCTGCCCTCATTTTTCACAATGATAACAGCCTCGCTTCCAGACAGGTGACTTTCTCTTTGCTTTTAATGTCAGCTTTGCTTAAAGCGATGTTCCTTCAGTCAGTGTTTCATATTAGGCGCCTATTAAATATTTTAGCCAGCCATCTGACCTAAATGGACTGAAATGGCCAGATATGGTAGCCATAAATAATTTCACAGTTATAATAACTCCTATGCCATTTTTATTAATGACATTTCATTCAAAACGAAAGATTCAAATACCAAAATAGCTTGGAAAAGTGGATCTTTCTTTGTCTTCACTCTTTATTTTTGGTTATAAAGGTCTAGGAATGTAAAAGATATTGTCGTTTATTAAATTATTAATTTTGCTATTGTGTGCCATTATATGAGCAGTGGTCAATAAAGATTTTAGGGAGGCACTAGGCCATTTTAGCCACTAGCCATGCAGTGGCTAGTGAAACCCTGGTTTTTGAGTTGTGTGTGTGTATGGAGATGGTTGTTGTTGGTGTGGGGACTAAGAATTTGTGTTGGAAGATGGTGGAGCGATTAAAATAAATGTTGATTCAAGGTTATATGACATAGTGTGGCTATAAAAGATCCATAATGAATGAGGCTTCTTCTTGTGGCTGCTTTCTCCCAGGCTCCAGTCGATGTATTTATAATGGCGAGGGGCTATGAGTGTGCCACATTGTAGTGACATAAATTGCCTCTTCTGCCACTATAAGCCATTAACCTGGAAAACTGTCTTCCTGCATTGCAGGTGTATTCTTTTTTATTGTCATACTCTTCACTGGAAATTTTGTAAACATCATTATAATTTATATGCGTCATAGAGTAGGCCATAATACCCGAACTACATTAGCTCTTCTGCCCGCACTAAACCCGCTAAGTAAATACACTGCACGGCATAAAAAATGGCAAAATATCTCAGAATCTCAACTCTCAAGTCTCCACTTGGCCTCCGAAAAATCTTTCCGTTGCCCCGGCAATTCATGCACACGGCCTCCGTCTCTAATGTCGACTGCTACCACTCTGCGGACGTGGAGTACTTAGTTTACTATGCACCTAACGGCCAAACTTAGTATAGCCGCCACCAACATAATGCCCACTCTTTCTCCGCTTTGGATACATTAGCCCTCTAGTTAATGTTACTATTAAATGCACGAGCTATCTACATGGCCCACCTCTATCAGACATTATGACCCAACCTCTCCCTATGTCTCTCTATGTCTGTCTTGTGTGTGTGAGTCTTCCTCCGCCGACGACTCCCTCATCCTCACCATAAACTTTTACTCTCCCGAATCCTTCTACGATTTCTCCAAGGTTCCCACTGGGAACTTAATAAAGTGGGAAACAAAATCCTCAAATGCCTGGGAAAATGGAAAATTTGTAAGGCTACCTTAAGCGATAATGCCTTGTATGCTAGTTACGACTAAGGATAAGGGTGTGAATGAATTAAGGTGCATTATGCATTACCGAATTAGACTGAATGAATAATGAATAAAATAATATTTGCGAGTACGAATGGAATGAATACTGGAATATTAAGTTTAGTAACAAAAGAACACATCAATCACCTTTGCAAATAGAATGGAATGGTTTGTACGGTCGCCAGATATGATTGTAGTGGACGTAGCCGTTGTGGGTTTGGGGTTTGTAGGTGGCTTGCAGTGGCAAGATGAGTGAGGTGGGTAAACACGAGTCTTACAAATTAAAAATTTGGGTGTGAAATGAAAGAAAATGTAAAACGGTTGTAATAAATCCAAAATATCACCTTTTGACTTGTAATAAAGTTATTCTAAAAATCTGTTCTGAGATGTTGTAACTATTTGGATCTACCAAATGTTTGGCAATTAATTTTTGTATTTTGCGCCATTCTTTGGCATACACTAGAGGGTAATAGTGAAAGAGAGATTGCAGATAGCTGTAATGCATGAATTAACCTTTTAAAACGTGAAAAAGTATTGTAATTTGAACAATTAGTGATTAATTTCTTTCGTTTCCTCGAAATTTCCCCCTTTTCCCAATTTCCCATGTGCCTATCAAAATGGGATGGGAAATTAGGAAACCGTGACGATTTCCTTTATTCGCTCGCTCTCTCCACTCATGAACTGTTAGCAGAGCCGGGGAGGCTGTACATATTTCGAAACAAATGTCTACAGTATTTATTTAAATAATAACGGCTATCAGACTCTAGAGAGTCGAACAATTAGACTGAGTGCCTCTCCCTCCGCCCCACTTTCTCTTCCCCCAAAACTAATTCTCTCCGCAACTTATTTCTACGCAGCAACACCGATTGAGTTTTCCACATGGATAACCTGTCTAAATGCCTTTTAAAATAAGTAAAAGAAGAGTTCTTATGGCAATTTCCTCTAATGAAAATTTCGATTGTGCGGTGTGGGGCCTCCGCCGCATAAAACCACTTCCACAATCCCTTTTCTCGACAGGAAATTATTTTCCTATTGGGTAAATACAATAGACAAACTTTCCAAAGAGAACAGAAAAAATACAAATTCTAACAGAAAACTTGTTTCAACATGCGTGGTCCCGCACATGTCTTCCTCAAAATAAACTGCCATAAGATACAGAGATCCTTAGAAATGAGCTGCTAAAATTATTTTCATTTTGATACAGTGATCAATGATCGCGTAATATTTATAGAACATTATGATTTTCTGTCCATGATGGTCCATATGAAGGTGAACTGAAAATTCTTCAAATATTGACTGTAAGTAATTTCCGATTTTCATATTAAGGGCACATCCGCCCACAAACTACTCGCTAAAACTGCATATACTTTAATTTATAGCATGTAAATATTATTACAGTAGTCTGCAGCAAAAAGGATGAATTATAAGTGGATGTCGGCATGCACAGTGTGATTATTACTAAATAAAACAATTTTGTCGGAAATGAGAGTCAGGGTTAGTAGCCACTGCTACCATTCCTGGCCCATGGAATCGTAGCAGCGTCATCAAGTGCAATATTAATATATTTATGCCCTGGAAATGAAGTGGTGAAAGCTAGGAGAAAGTTCTAATGCATTGTGTGGGCTATGATCACAGTTCGTGAACTGCTAACTATGAGTGAATGCAATGACTTCCTTAGTAAAAGTTTGGAGTAGAGTGTCTCTCCTGATTTAGGTTACGATAGAGCATCTGCATATGCTCTGTGCTCAGCGGTTACCATAGAGCATTTATTTTAATCGAAATTTGCCTAGAATCTAAGCTAAAATAATATTAAACCTTAATTCTCTCTAGAATTTTACATTACCTACGTACCGTATAACCCGATTCAATTGACCAGGTCAGCTATTGTTTCAAGCACGTCGTTTGTGTGAAAAATTAATAGTTGACCCCGGGAGGGTCAACTATTTCCAATGTAAATTGCATGTATAATTTGGTTTCGGAGCTCCATTTTCGCGAAAAAATTTGCGAAAACTTCGAGGGGTCAACTATTACGAGGGGGCGAATTGAATCGGGTTATACGGTATTATATTGGCAACCAGCCATACCTTTAATTTAAACTACAATAATTATCTTCAAAATTGAATTCTGATTCATGTGTAAGTTAAATAATATTAAATATCAAATGCAATACAAAATTTTCTACTACTGGTATGATAACGATCTTAGGTGCTCTATGGTACTTAGTTGCCATAGAGCACGTGCAGTTGCTCTATCGTAGCTCGACTTCTCCACTGGGCTTCAGAAACCATAATCGGACCGAATTACTAATTGCCTGGTCCAGAGAAGCAAAAGGGATGCTCAATTCCAATTCTCGTCTTTGGTTTTTTGTTATGCCACGGAGGCCGGGAGTCAGATGCAAAGTGTGGAAGTAGGTGAAATAAATTCAAGTGACTACTCCGGCCGGCGCGGCACTTGGCTGAAAAATGATAATTAGGGAAAAGGTGAATGTTTATGGTGGGAAGCGGCGTGGAGGAAATTGATTCTGTTTGTTACATTACCGCCGCCGCCGCCCTCGTAAATATTCCATTGTTTTCTAATCGACTCTGGCAGCGGTGCCTTAGCTGCGCTAAACGCAATTTTAAATTCAACTAGTCCAATCCCCACTTAGCCTTGTTACATATCTTCCGCCATTCTAGTGCTTTGTGGTAGCCATGCAGGAATGCAAATGGTACCTTAATGCAAGCATGCTCCATGCATAATTAATTAGCTCTGACCCATAGCCATTCAAACAACAGGACATGATTTAAACACGACACCACATCCACCTAATATAATCTGGAGTAAAAGATGGACAAATTAATTGTCCTAATCGAATTAGCATTAGGGAGCTAAGTGAGCCATGACCTTTTCCCATTTCTTCTTTCTTCTACTCTTTTTCTAACAAATAACAATAAACCATTGTAAAACGACATAATACAGAGTAGCGTTGGGGTGACCTATTGACCCGATGTAAGTAAAGGTATTACATCTTCCATTTAATCCTAGCAGTATGTGTATAAGGTTTTAACCAATTATTTGACATGTCCTTAGAATGACCCCGTTGACCTTGACCTTCTCATTTTCACGCTTAGTCTGTATGCAGCCTTTAATAGGGCGTGTGTGGCAACGGTTAGAGCATTTTGAACAAACCGGCTGAGTCGTGTCATATGTCATTCGAAAGAGGACGGAAATGGCTACGAAGCATCAATCCGACTTTTATATATTCTGTCCCCGAAGTAGTTTTTAAAATTCGACGAAACTTTCTAACATTCCTACTTAAATTGTTTTTTTTCTTCAAAAATTCATATCTATGACAAAAATTAAATTTTTTGAAAATATCTCGTTCATGCTTCTAAGAGAAAAAGATGGAGATTCTGATCATAGAAAGCGGAATTGCTACATTTTCGATGGTGACCTTATCTCGTTGCCACAAAACCTGTGCAGTCAACCTTAAGTTAAGTTAGTTTATTGATCAATATTAAGCAGCATCGATCACAGTTTACAATGTTACATTATTATTTTAAATGTCTCAATGCGTTCATGAGATGACCTCAGGGTGACCCAGTTGACCTTGTCCCAGTGACCCTAGTTTTGAATTCAGTGGTCTAATGGATTTCTAAATGGCACAAAAAATTTGAAACCTCATGGAAAAAATAATCGTATTGAGGGACGGACACACACACACCTACATAAAAAATTGCTATACAGAGTAGCTAGCAACTCGGAATAAGCCAGGCAATTGCGCCCAACTCCTGGCTAAACCAAGGTTTACTTAGCAGTTGCTGTGAGGAGTAGGAGCCATCCTGTTTCCTATTTATAAATATTAGATCGTGTCATTGTGAATTGAGGGATGCGTGACGTCAATCAATTGCAGCGACTTTTGTTTGTCTAGTAAATAGCAGCAGTTACCGGTGGGAGAGAGTCAATAGCTGCAACCCACTGCTCTCTTCCCGCCGGCAATGCCAGCCTGCTCCTCTCCCTTCTAACTTCGAATGAATAAATTATTGTCTATAATGTAAAACGCTACTAGATGCAAATTAAATTTTCAGCTTCATTGTCATGTCAGCTACAGCTCTTGTTCCCAGCCATAACTAACAATCATATTAACCTCCTTCAATTTTAACAAATAATGGAAATTCAGTCAGAGCAGCCTGGACGTCCAACTGCGACACAACTGACACAGTTTCGTGTTAGCAGAATGCACTGTTCCTCATAATCTAATCTCCGTGCATGAGAAGACCTTTCTATCCATAATTAATTCCACAAAAACACATTCACACCGGTTATTCAGTTTAGTTTAGTCGCCAACGCTCCATTAAATAATCAATAAACCCATTTTCACCATACACGCCACTAATTTCACAATTGTTGATGCTCTTTAATATTTTGAAAATTTGGCAACAATGCAATTTGAATCATTCTTATGAATCCGTGTTCGCAGCAAGGTTTCGTTTTGGAAATAGCTCTAGTGGGTTTTTTACCATTTCCCAGTGGGAAAATTGTAAGTAAGCTAAGACTGTGAATTGGTGGGAAAATAGGAAATAGAAAAATGAGACACTTTATTTCGACTAATTTCCCACTTTTTGCCTCGCGTTTCCCACTTTCTATTTCCCACTTTTTTCCACGTGTCCTAACAGAATCGAGTGGGAAATGGGAATATCAGAAACCGTGGTTTTGGAGATTATATGGACATATTGTACAATCTTAATGTTACAAAATGAAGACATGGTTATGACATGAACTGTTTATTTCCGCACATCCCAGTTCCGTATAAAACTGGTTGAAAATCCGCAGTTGAGTCTGCTTTAATGGCATTAAGGTATAGTAATTACCAATATAATAGTAATGTTGATTGTGTGCCAAATAATATTAGCACACATCCGAAAAGACATTAGGCTTATCTTTATGGAGACGATCACTGTGAGAAAGTAGTTATAACCCCGTTTAATTTAATAGTGCAAGTCGGATTATGATTCACGTGTAATGGAATGTTTAGACTTTATTTCTTCCCCTTGTTATTATAGTAATGGATCTAAGGAAAATATTCCTGTGATCATTTATTATAAATAATCTTTAGTATAATAGACTATAAGGGTTGCTGTGTTATAAGAGATTTTTCTAGCATATAGTAATTACTCCATGGGCAATAATATTCATTTGCATGAGGCACATTAAATTTTAATGAATATTAAATTGCTAACAAGGAATAAACAAAAGAGTTGGCGGCGTGTAGTCTGCGAATTCTCGACGGCCACTGAATAGATTATTTAATACTTTCCCTCTCTCTCTCTCTCTCTGTGTGTCTTTTGGAGAAAGTGGAGAAAGTGGAAAAAGGGAAAGCATGAGAGAGAGATAGTGCCTAACTTTTCATGTGTAACAATCTAGGGAGTTTAATGTTTTATATTATTATTTCTGGGTTGGGTCGACATTATATTTCAGACTAAAAACACTCTGCTGTCGACACAGAGTGCTAGAGAAGTGAAAGGAGGGCGAAGGAGAAGGTAGCCAAGTGGAAAGTACAAGATACCTTTCGCCTATCAGCAAGCCAATAATATTATAATGATATAGAGCCAGAATATAGTTGTGCATGGAGGAAGGACACGGCGCGAAATGCAGCTCACTCACATTATAATGATTGAAGTGCTCAAAGAGAGTCCCATGCAGATAATGCACTAGACTAAACACGAAGAAGGAGCTAGCGAGGATAAGACACAAGATAAGACAGCCAAGATAAATACGACTCACTCTCTCTTTCTCTCTCTTCTGCTCCTCGGCTCTAGTTCATAGCCGTGCAGCTCGGGATAACAATTACAAGTACCTACCTACCTATCTATACATCAGCTACTTGAGACTTTTATGTTAACCCAGTCGAGTGTGGGAAACTCACTTGCCATTTCCATAGACTAACACTTGTGCCGGCTGCCCTACGACAACTCTTCCGCCAACTCCCTGCCTGTCTGTCTGTCTCTTAGTCATCTTCCAAGTATTACTTCAACATAATAGAGAGTTGCCCGGACCCATATTGTAATACCCGTGCCTAAAGGAGACAAATAGGACGACGGGCAGTGTTTGACTAGCCACTGACGAAAATGGCAGTGACTAAAATGATTTTTAGCCGGCTGTTGGGGCGGATTGATAAGACAAAGACTTGTTTCGTCAGTGTCAACTGAAAACCCGCC
>JABASI010001364.1:0-25721 GCA_019776505.1 Tomocerus nigrus
GGACAGACAGACAGATACAGCGAAAGCATACAGAGCAACTGCGTTACTCTGAATAAGGTACTTATACTTGTTTAGTAGGTAGCCCCTATGTATGTGGGGTTCTTTACTCACTCTCCTCCGTCAGTTTTATAAGTATCTGAATTTGCACTGCATCTTGGTATCTATATCTAGTAATAATACACCTATTATTTTTTATAAAGGAACTATTGAAACCGATGTAACACTGTAGAGGAAGCGTCGGCCTAAAATTTTGCCCAATTTAAAAATTTAAGCTTCCTTTTTGCCTCAAAAACAGGCATAGCAAATTTGAACTAGGTAGGTCTCTAAGCATCTCCACAAGTTATTAAATATTAAGGCCTTTTGACCCCGTGACCCCAGTGATCTCGGTTTTCACTGACATTGTTGCCTATAGCCTATACTACATAAATACGTGTAGGAAATTTGAACGAAATATCTCTACCCGTTACCAAATTATTTCGAATCACCTCGGGACTCCGTGACCCAATTGACGCCATTTTCCAACTTGAACCTACGTTTGACTCTTAGAATACGTGTATACAATTTGAAAGAATTATCTCCAACCGTTCATCAGTTATCGCAGAATTAACAGAGTGATGGACAACGTTTATATTTAGCAGCTTCCATTAGAAGCATTTTCCTGGGTATATAGTAGTTCTCCGGCGATTTTAAGGTAAAATGCGAATTCCTAGACCAGAATCTACGTGCTCTGATAAGAAACTCCTCTTCTCTGACATCTGAAGTTTGAAAGGTGTCAGTAAGAATAACATAACAATTAAGACGGAGTGAGGTTTCTTGAAGTGGTTGAATAATATGGAACCCTTAGAAGAGACAATAGACTCCCCCGTAATATAACTGAAGAAAAATAAAAACTACGGTCTTTTTTGTCTACTTGTTGCTTGTTGGTCGTACTAGCTAATAATATTGTATCATATTTTGTATTGGCTACAACAAGATCGTTTCATCTCCTAGAACTAAGTTATACAAAAAAATTGTTTCGGCTGTCGTTCAAACCTTATTTAACATCGTACATTTAGCTGCCAAGAAGATGCCGTTATTTATTTGGTACCTTTACGGTTTATTACCTATGAGATTTTGCAAGCACAGACTTCGTTTACCTATTCCCATTTCGAGAAATTGACCAAATCACAGTAATAATACTAGTGTGACCTATGACCTTTCATAAAAGTTGACACCATCCATCAATCCAATCAAATACTATCCGCTGTTTTATGGAAAACCCTTTCGAATATGTCAAAGTTCATAGACAATTAACTTTTTAAAAATAAGTGTAGGTACCCATCAAATCAATGTTATTAGTAGTTGGCTCCAGGTATGACAGAAAATTGGAGTTATAAAAAGGTGTAGGTAGGGTCCGTAGGGTAGAAGTAGAGGTAGCACAGTCCAGAACAGCAAAATAGAAAATTAAAATTGTAATTACATATTATATCGGTAAAATATGCATTAAAGAAGACAGAACGTCAGTTCATTTGGAATACAACTCAAAAGATTCAAAGCACTGAAAGGGGGACTTTCATGAACGATGGCTTCTTTTCATCTGAAACGTCTATTTCCAAAATGAAATTATTGATTTGTTTTTCCTCTGCTGTCTTTTACAAATTGAAATCGTATAAATTGATTAGAGGGTCGCCATATGCATTTCCTTTAACATGACTTTACTTTATATATACGTTGAGCTGCAGGTAGATACGATATAGGATAGGTATCATAATATTAACATACAGATATATCATTTTAATAGAAATTTATTTATACTTTTTAACTGCATAAAAATGAAGTTACTCTTAAAGTCAGTAAATAATTCAAAGAATGAAAAATAATAATTGAGATTAATTTGAGGTGTTATATTGATTCTTGCTCTTTGCATGTAATAGCGAGATCTCATCTAATTCCTTTGGGAAGGTTCCTGTGTATTAAATAACTTTCAAAGAGATTATTGATTGACCCAAGAGAGCACGAATACTATAATTACCATTACCTCTAAGTCATTACATTGCATTGTGTCATTACCTCTAAGTGGTAACTTATGCCAAAGTATTGGAAATTGATTGTATGTTTTTTAATATTCAGATAATCAACATTTTATCAAGATATCTATACTGTACACAGCATGAACGCTGCTTCAACTTCCCAAATTCTATTATTGCTATAATTATACAGATCTCTAGTTGCGGGTTGAATCTGCATTCCATAGTTCAGGGCTCCATGCCATCCCCAACCCCATCAGCACTTGGTCACTGCAAAGAATTAGTTTCATTATTTCTCACCAACAGGTGTACTTATGCCCATAATGCCATATCTTGCCGGGGATCTCTATGTAAACACCTGTGGGCATGTTTATTGTTAGGCGTAGATAAAAAAATCCAAGTCCACATTAGACATTCAAATCATGTTTCCAAAAAAACAACCCTCCCTCCATAATACTTAATTAATATGCCCTGCAAACTAAAAGCAATCGCAGAAAAATAGATTTATACAGAGTGTGCCATGCATAGGTAGCATTTATTCCATTATTTGTTTTTCAGATGCAACGAAAGCATTTCTAATAGTAATAGCTAATAAATATTTTTTAATTCGATTATATTCAACATTAATCTTGGTCATTATCTCAGTTAAACACAACGGCCTTGATAAACTTTAAATAAATAAATTTTATGCCTGCAACGTAAAATATACCGATTATATACATACCCATGCCCAGCTATAATTGTGCCTAGGTATATCTACCTAGGTATGCATAAAGAAAATATAGATAATCATGCTTATTTCAATTGCAAACAACCTTGATAAGAAAACAAAACTGTTGTTCTTTTACTGTCATTTCCAACTATTTCGAGGGATGCGAATTATTTTCCTAAGTCTTGAATACCCGAAAAAATACTAGTTTACCCGGGGAGGGCCGAACTGATTCGGTAAACATGGGTACTACTCTAAGCGCTATAATACCCAAATACCCATGCCTTCTACGTATGGGTACTTATTGATATCCGCTCCATTCTGAGGCTTCAATTTCTTCCGCTTTCAGGTATTTGCTTTTTAGAATGCTTTTATTCCACATTTTATTTTACTAAGTATGTGCAAAATACTGTCCAATATTTTGACGAGCATGAAGTCTAGAAGCATTTTTATTGCATAGCCATTGATTCCACTTTCTGCTACCACCACAATTTGTGGTTGATTATGAAATTACTGTCTCGTTTAGTGGCAATTAAAAACAAGTGTAGATATTTATAGCATGAAGCATGTGGGGAGTAGATGTAGATATCATCACGAATCAGTCACGGATAGTGTGTGGCGATAGCATTTATTACATAAATATGTAATGCATGGTGGAAACCACACATTGGCACTAACAGAAAACATGCAGCTAGTAATTTTTGTCTGTTCAAAAGCCAACAGGTTGATTTCATTATTTTATTCAAAAAGGTGTTCACAGATGCACAGTAGGAACGTCATTTGAATAAGTTTATGCATGTAAATTTTAGAATGTATAACAGCGAGTGTTTGTGCACTCTAGTAAATACTAGAACTGCACCTTTTCTCACCGTTGCGTTTCGCTACGCCTTTTGCAATTAGCTCTATCACTCTCATCTCATCTCATGATTAATATTCCCATTTCTCTATCCTCCGTCCTGACAGAGTGGAACTTGGAAGCTGGACAACTCAGCAAAACATAATAGCATAATAATGAGAAGTAAAAAATGCAATACTATTTTCCTCGATGATAATATGATGATGTAGTCCAGTGGTGAATGGTGATGCGTAGCCGGTCCTCAACTAGCTACTTAATTTTTTTAGGCCAAAAAACTTCAATTTATCACTACCTTATACTCCGTACATTAACCAAAGCATCTTTACTTTACAAAGCAACTATTTTTCTTGTTTCGTTCGTTCATTATTACATCTGTTGCTAATGTGATTCAAAATCGGCCTGGAAAATATAAAAACATTACAAGTCGTTCCTACACCAGTCTTTTTTACTTTTTAAAACAAGTCTCAAGTTTGATGTCGATTCTCTAAATATTATTAATGTTGTAAATTGTAAATGAATAAATAATTGGGGAACTATAATAGCTAGATACAGTCTCCATTCAATAAAATGCTACGATCATAAACAGTGTTGATATAATCACATATATATTTTAGATAGCAATATAAACCTAATCGTAAATGGGTGGTGGAGTTTGTGTACTACAATCTGCAGAATCTGTTCTCCTTATAGACGCAGTAAAGCGTGAAATTAAATATGCAAAAACAAAAAGCGCTTCTACTGGTTATGTAATAGTGAACCCCATTCTTCAAATAATCCAGACGGAAACTCATTCATATTCCAGTAGGTAGATAAGTAGTATAGCCGGTATGCAGTATTTTTTTTTCTCCACTTCCCCGTTCTACGATACTAACACTAACTACTTACTTGGTTTTGTAAGGTGGGTAGGTACGCGGTACGCGTACTTGCACTACTGTTGAAGGGAGTATGAAATGGAAGTGAGCAGCATTTGACAGCCACTACTACATCTACATGTCTGCCTGCTATTTAGTATCATTTGAAAAGGACTCAGCCCGACTATCTCAAATAGTCTTAATTCTAAAATTGCAATCACAGTTTGAAATGTTATCAAACATTTCAATAATAAATTGCTACTGCAGTTAGTATGGAAGAAAATTTCCATGCAACTATGCGTATCATACACGTTTTTAGTTTTCGAAAGCACATGTACAGACACCTGCTTCAAAAGTACCAACGTAACTCTCTCCAACTCCTTTTGCTGAATATAGTAGCGTGCTTATGTTTCCTTTTGATTTTAACTTTTATGATCTTTTTGTTCACCAAGTTTGCAAGAACTAAAATCAAGCAAGGTAGATAGGTACATCTGTACTCTGTACGTAAATTTTATGTCCATATTTGGCTTCCCATAGAGCTAATTATTATTATTACGTGCTTAGGACATTGGAAAAGGGAAATCAGGCGACGCGGATGAAATTGCTGTTTGTCTGCAATGGTCTTTGTCTAGATCGGCAAAAGGGATTCCCTGGAAATGCTATAAGCAATTCTCTTGTTCTGTAGGTACTCACAGATAATAAATATTATTATGTAAGTAGTAGTAACCAACTTCTTATAATATTATTATAGCTTGAACAATTCTAGGGTGACCATACGTCCCCTTATTGGTCTATCTCTTCTGATTGTATCCATTGCGAGAAAATTGTCATGTTTTTGAAAAAATTGTTAGGTACTTTAAAATCATAAGTCTAATACAAAAATTTTCTCAGTAGTTGTAATATTGGCATCTCATCAATCACAGTTGCAACAATAATATCTATAGGTATTATTGAAGAAAAAAGGTCATAATTATGATATCATACAATATCATATATTTTTCGACAGATATAAGTAGGTGTATAGTGGTGTCCAGTTTTACTGGTTCACTAAAAGAATTTTATTTAGGACTTTCGTGAATCCTTTTAGGATTAACTATTAGCGGGTATACTATAATTACATTTTAAATTCGGCGATCTAAGAGTTTGTCAAAATCATTTTTATTCGGATCTCCATTCTAAGAAATAAATAATTTCGTTGAGAAGCTCAGTCAATAAGTTCAGTCAATAACTGGTAAATACTTTGAGACCATAATATTTTTCTAGATAACATACCTCCTTGTAAATATAGTTCCATATAAAGGAGACTATCATAATATAATAGGTATAATTCATGCTAATGAAAAGTCGAGGTACGTATTGGAAGCTTTATTTTTGACAACTGTAGCAGAAATTTTGAGCGATGCAGTATTTGATATATTTTACAGCCAAAGTTAGGATTTCTGCCATTACAATGCAAATTGAATTAAACCAACCTGGGAAAATTTTTAAAGCGCCCAAAATAGAATGGGATGGATGAAAATAGTCTGTTTTACAGATGTTATGGAAAACTATAGTTCGCAAGAGGTAGAATTGTTGTAACCACTTTCTGTAGCAGAAATTCAAACTCATTGTGATATGACCTATATAGGGTAGTCAAAATACTAGAACATTAGTGCAGATATTTAAAAACTTTTGAACGGGTACCCCGAATTAGATCTCGCTCCGAAGTTCAGTGCAAAAATAAAAATGAGAAAATCTTGGGTTTCTCTGCAATATCGCGTGCCTTTGTCTTGCATTCCCCTCACTAAATTTTATTTTTGCGCTGACCTTAGGAGCAAGATTTAACTTCCAATACAAACCATATTACCATTTCTAAAGCAGAATTTCATTCTCTTTCCAATGATGTAAACCTCATTAAAATCGGAATAGTCATTTAAAATTTATTAATGGTCAAACGTTCTAATGTTATATTTCGATCAACCTGTATAATGACGCTGAACCCTTTTAACTTGCGCGATTCACACCGTTTGCTGTGTTTTAGTTAGATTGATTGTCTAATCAAATGCGACAATGCCAAACAGAAAGGGAAATGGGAAACAAATTTTGTATACGGCAACGGCACTAGTATTTGTACGGTGCTGCAATATTTTTTTGAAGAGGAACGGTCCCCTCAAGATGAATTCTGTACGGCATCACAAATCACAATGCAATGCACAGTACTCGTAGTCGTATGCAGTCTTTGCAAGGAATTTTTAGTGGAAAAATTGCTTACTTGCCTGGACCAACTGAGAATGTAAAATTATATTTTGTGACAATTTTATTTGCATTTCCCCAAACTCCGTCCTTGAAACACGGGTTAATGATCATTTCTTGGAATATACACGTTAAAAAATTTGACTGATTTGGTAAGGAGAAAAAATTGAAGTGGGAAACCATTGTTTGAGCACAAAATAAATTTTTGAATCGATCCGTCGAGTTATTTTTGAAGTCTCAAAATACAAAACATCGGGGCAACTTATCATTTGCTTTTTTCAACAATGTTTACCTCGATTTGATTACTTTGTAATGGCATCTAATACAACACATAAATAATTGTTTAATCTCAGACTTGAACCTATTCAGGTAGGTACACGCAAATTCCAATTGGCCAGTTGGCTAGTGGACAATGCGTCCACTAGCCAGACTAGCCACTACACTACTACTATAACCTAGTTATGTATTTCTGTAAATCATGCAAAATGTAATCAATTAATAGCCCAACAATAATGGTGTATATAAATATGTAAAGGGTCAATGAATCTTTGAAGAAAGTACCTCAAGTTAATAATTTGTTTCTTTGCCATAACATTTGCTATCAAATTACTTATTACCTACATGATTTTCGAAAGTTAATTAGTTCGATATTTTGTACTAAAAATTTTGAACCTACGTGGATATACCCAATAGATTTTGTCAGGGGCGCATTCTAGGGTGGTGATATAACCGTGGCTCGTTACCATCCCAAAATCCTAGAAAAAGAGGAATCGCTTAAAAAATAAGCTAAAAGTGAATTTCATTTTCGGCTAAAAGTGTGCTTTTTTTCATTAATTTTAAATGTCATAAAAATTTTGGAAAAGTGTAACCAAAAACTAATGTAAAAGTTAAGTCCCCTGGTGTTTTTTCTGGTTTTGTCACCGTTTAGGCGTTTAGCTAGGAAATAAAAGTGAGCCCCTCCTTCCTTAATTTTGTTTCAACATCACTACTGTCGGATTGAAATTGAAAGTCATATATCAGCATGAAACTAACTGAGATTGTGTGTAGCTGTAAAGAACTAGAAGGAAGGGCGTTGCTGAATAATATCGTATTCCCCCTTTTCCTTACTCCCTTCCCCACTTCAAAAGAATTACACAGTTAATAATTATGAATAATAATTGTTATTTAGTTGTTCTTGTCCTGTATCTCTGAATTAGCTTTTGTGAACATTTTCCTTCCGTTCATGGATATCACATTATTGTCCCTTGCTTATTAGTTCTGATGCAAGCTGTGTTATATTATTAAATCATTCATATGAGTCAATTTAAAGCAGTGCCATAAATTACATGTATTTATACCGTCTAGTCGTCCTCCTCCTACTAACTAACAATCATCTCTTTTTTTTTCTTCGATTTAGTAAATTACCTACATAACTCATTCCCTTCTCCTTCTCTATAAAGTAAAATTGTCACAAAATATTTGACATTATTCTCCCGATGAAGAGTAGTCACTCGAACAGTACACTGTATGTACTTACTACAGATTGGCAGGAACATTTATCTTATTTGTGATGATTCCCACCAGCCACCAAGTGGCTTTACATGCAAGAAATATTATGAGCGGTCTGTTTCAGTACTATTGTGTCATTTGTCATTCTGGCTGGCACATCTATCTGGAACACAATCTTGAAATATATTTAAATCTCAAATTGTTTTTAAACTTCCTTATTATATACATTTTGTTTGAAAGGGGTGAAATAGTAATAGTCAATAGTCAATGCTATGCGGAAAGTACCGTCGTCTAAATTCTAAATAAGTAGCATTCGTTAGACAGACGCTTTGTTTTTCGATGATGTTAGGAATATATTTAAATGGTTCTCTGTCAATCTAACTGGATATGAAAGTAAATGTCAAGCTTTCAATAAAATCAGAAAAGATTATTCATGAACTGACATGCTGTCGATTCTACAAAAGCTATTGATTAACATAATAATAAATAACTAAATATAAGTAATATGTAGGTAGGTATACTCGTAACTCGTATACCTATGGGTTTTTCTACTCAATTTTAAAAACACTATCTTTATGATGTACAGTATTTCCAACTACAGATATTCCGTAATGAATAATAAGGCAAATTCTTGTGGATAACCATAGCATGCATTGCATACATTAAAGTGTTATTCCAAAAATAGTAATTAAAAATGTAATTCCCTGGCAAATGTGTATTGCTTAATTAGTTAAAGGCTTAAGTACTACAGTAAAAGAACATGTAGCAAAATAAAAACTGCAGAGGATATTTATCATTTATAGTAGAAAAATAGTAAGCCTTCAGGAATTAGTAAATTATTGTGATTTCAATTATTCCTGTCATTGATATATTATTATCATCATTGAAACCACTGTAGGTCCCTATATCTATTTCTATACCCATTCTTAACTTAAATGAAAAAGCAAATGACTTAATATCGACCATGAAAAATCTTGTCGTTTTCTATTGCTTTTACCAGTAACCTAATCGACTTTGATTGATTCTAGATTTTTGCATTGTAATATTAAGCATTATTATTCTCTTTGTTAAATAAGCTTATTCTAATTTGCATCTGGGAAGATCGGTACGTCGGTACTAATTGCTAGTGCTACTAGTACTATGTATGCCGTCGGCTTACTGCCTTACTTATTTCCCTTTATTCATCAATGTCTACTGCACATGAGTCTCATGGGCATTTCAGTTGAGATGTAAATGTAATCACCTAGCTTCGTGGACTTGTTAACAAGAGAAGCGGATTGGTTCGTTTGTTTCCTTACAATTTACATTTATTAACAAAAGACAGTTATAGTCATAAAGGATATAATCTGAGCAGTTAGCTAATGCAGTAGTTTTTGTATGTTATATAAATGGACAAAAACATTACCTACTCTACGTAACTTTGAAAAGTATATTCACTAATTCTACTCTACTTTAATATCATTTGGATGCACTAATATCTTATCCATGTGCAGAGTAGCGTGTTATTACACATAAGAGATAATTTATATAAGTAGGTAGGTACATTTCTAAGAACATGTATACAAAGAAAAAATCGTTCCCTGGCTATTTGAAGGGTTTCCTAAGTTGACATGATGTTTGCGTAATCGTTTTCATTACATAAGTGTAATCCTGATCAAAAAATGCAAGCGAGGATGGCAAGATAAATCTAATAATATAGTTCTTTCATTACCTAATTCATTCATTCACTTTTCAAGGTACATTAAATAGTTCAATGCGCATTCATATGTACATACCTATAGATGAACATATGAAGAACTTGAGAAAGTACTTTCTTTCTCGCACTTATTAAACTGCAATTTACAATGCTACAATTTAAAATAGCTATTCGGATGTGGATATGAATAGAACCTTAATTCTAAATAAATAATAGCTATCATACAGGCACTCTCATAATTTTGTAATTGGACGTAATAATAATAATAAATCCTGTGTCTACATTACAGAACAGATTCAGTATCTTCGAGGTGCCTGACTTCTGCTTCTCTTTAACCTACTAGGTAGCATGTATTAGATAAAACTCTTTTAGAAACGTATCTAAGTAAAAGATATATTTAATGCAAGTTTAGAAAATTGAGATAATTTATGCAATAACAAATATAATGAATACCGTATAGTAATTATCTAAGATTACCTATGTAGAAAGAACATGGTGGTAGAAATAGAAAGTGTTTTATAGCTACTGTTACCACAATTATCAATATTATTCGTGAAAGTGAGGTAGTATGAGACGGAGTGTGGATGGCCATTGAGATTCTTCTATCTACAGGATGAGATGAGATAAGATGAGCGTCGATTGTGGATGCAGTCATGTCATGTAGTAGCCGAGTGAGGATAGTGAGGAATGTAAGATAATATGAACGGTAAGCTATTTAATAGATTCAAGAAAATCGACTGTGACAATTACCCTGAATTTAACACCATTTATAGTCAACATTATTACTTACATATTATGCAGCTATGTAATACAATACAATAGAATGGATACGTCTATTTGACATAAAACAATAGTAATACAATACAATACAGTAGGTACAGCACAATATAATATAATATATAATATAAGGCAATACAGTACAATACAGTAGAATACAATTACAATACAATACGTACAGCACATACACTCGTTGAAACAAACGGAATGATTGTATGTCCACATAAATACCTTCTACATATTACTTAGCCTAGCTGTAGTTTACTTGGTACTTAGTATTAATTAAGTGTTGAGGGTGTGGGTTAAAGTGGTTGGTTGGTTTGTTGGTTGGTTTGGTTGTCTCGCTTCGCTTCGGTACGACGCTACGACCAATACAGTTCACTCTCTTGGCGATAATTGGGAAATGACAGTCAAGGCTCTATCAGAGTCAGACAGACGTGGTGACAGGAGGCGGGAGTCGATCCGTTCATCCAGGCGGAGGTGGCGGTGAAAGAGGAGAGGAGGAGGAAGAGGAAAGCCGCCTCGGAGCTCCCATCCTTCCGCCGCGGTCCCCTCTCAAGTGGTGACCAACTGCTAGTTATTTCCCATAGGCAGGTCAGTGCGACAGTTGGGTCAACAAACACTCATGAACTTGGGCGCCCGGCCTCGCCTCGCCTCGCCTCGCGTCTGATTCTGATCTGACCGGAGTTGAGTAGAGGAGAGGAGGTGTGTATGAATTTGTTCTGTTCTGGGTGCTTTGCATATTGTTGTAGTACTGATTGAATATTTCCGTGAGGGATGTTTTCCGTGATGATCAGTAGAATAGTAACTGTAATTCATTTTATTTCTTACGTTAGTTATTGCATAAAATAGTCGGGATGCTCTGAGTCTTTCTCGAATCTTTTCGCCTCTTCTTGCATACTCTCTTTAATCTTCAGAATGGCTGCAGACTCTGTTTGCTCCTACGATGGAACCATTATTATTTCAATGAGATACAAAAATATTAAACAGATTCATACGAGAATCGACCACGTACGTTTTCAGGAGGACCCCCAAACCCCCCGAGGTTATAGTCTGGAATGGAGGAGCCGCCGTCGTCTCGCGGTGTTCCAGGTCCATTGGCAGGGGAGTTTTTCATGTCCAGGCTATCACCATTCATCACTGGGGCCATCCCGGGTCCCATCGGGGCCATCGGACCACCTTCTGGCCCCCCACCCATCGGAAAATCCTACACACAACCAAGAATCTCTTTAGACTTCCAGTCCTCACGCCCGAGAATGCAAATGGATGTACACCAGACACGAATGGTTAAATAGAAAGTTAAAGGCATACCCCCGAGAGGGAACCTCCGGTCACCGGTTTCATCATACCATACATATTCTCGCCACCGGAACTCGAGGAATCTAGGAAAGGAGTGCACTCATTAATGATATGTTCCCACAGGCGGAGATATGAATGAGATTTGAGTATATTGAATCGAGTTACTTAGATATTCACCTTGAGGACTGGGCATAATGGGCGTACCAGGTCCTGGAGGTCCTCCCGATGAGCCCGGTGGTCCACCATAATTGCCCGGTGACGAAGAATTATAATTCATAGGCTGCAATCAAAAGGAAAAGTCTAATTAATCACAGACCCGAGAGTCAGAGAGGCTGAGCTGAGAGTACTCACAGCACTAGTGTTAGGAGGCCATTGAGGACGTCCTGGTCCAGCCATTGACATCGGAGGCATTCCACCAGGACCAGGCGGAGGACCTCTCATCCCAGGTCCAGGTCCGTAGTTAGGTCCTAAAGGGCCCATTCCGGGTCTTGGTGGTGTCATTCGAGGGCCCATGGGTGCCATTCCACCAGGTCCTTCAAATAATCAGACGGAGGTTAGAAAGGCGGCGTGGGAGGCAGTGAGCGGCAGGCACGTCAATTGACAAGATAAAAGAAGCAGATGGAATACTAAGTGTAGGTAGCAGCAGCAAAATGCTTGATTTTGAAAGAAACAAGGCCAGGCGAAATAAGCAGAAATCAACCGGACAATTCTCGGGAAGGTAGGTACAGATCAATGATTAAAACTACACGGAAGTCAGAGACGATGACACAATTGACATGGAATGGGGACGACCACGACACAAATGCGTGCAACTTAAGGTTCAATCAAGCTACGAATGAATGTATTTAATATTAAATTATGGGGAATTCTTGAACGGAATTCATACCTTGCCATCCTACAAAGTCCCCTCCTTCCCCTAAGAATTGTTCATGGAAACAGCAGCATTCATATCGTTAATGAATTCATATTAGAGAGAATTAGAAACAACATACAACGTACAAGTCAAACAACCCAAGACAATCAAATAAAATGACGTTCTACTGCTACTGTGTATTATAAAATGAAATAGATGAGTAAGTAGAGACGTAATTAAATTACAGGTGAGTAAATTAGCGAGGAAGTCGAGTAGTACAAAAAAATGTCGTTGACGTTTTGACGTTGGTCAGTCGCCACATGTACGATTCATAAAATGCCCCCACTCAACTTCAAAGTCAAACATACCCAACGAACGAAACAGTTGCTGCGTAATTTGTCAAGCCTTTCTAACTAATCGAACTGAACGTAAGTTAAGTACTCAACAAAAGTAGAAAATAAAGGTAACAAATCCCAAGAAGAAACAGAAACGTCACTCGTATCCCCAAACAATTCAAAATTAAAGTCAAAAATTTATTGTTAATGCATAATGAAGAGAACAAACCTTGTCTAGAGGGGTCCATTGGTCCAGGCATCATAGGTTGTCCGGGGGGTTGCTGCAAATACCAAAAACTTTTCTTTAGTCTCACTTTGTAACACTACAATTCTTATCAATGAAATCTTCTCCTTGTTTTTGAAACTTACTCCGTTAAATTCATTTCCCATTTGTTGTAATCTGACACCAGGTCTGGGTCCACCAGGGTATCTTGGGCCCATGAACGGCTACATCGTACAAAATAAACATTAAAAAAATGATTTTTCTTAAACTTTTGGTAAATACAGTTGATTGTGTGCAGGTGCTGTTACCTGGCTTGTTAACATTTGCGGCGGTGGTGGCTGGGAATGTGGGGACGGTTGCGATGATGGATGTGTAGGTGGTGATGGCCTCATTGTAGAGCTCTGTAAATTACGATCAGATGTTAAAAGATTCAAAGTCAGGTGTTAGCTTGGTTAAATAGAATATAGCAACGCAAAACTGGGAAGAATGCTTAAGTTACTTCTCATAGTGAATTAATCGTGCGGTTAGTAATTGGCTACTACTTAAAACCGAATCAACTTACAGGAAAAAAGCCGGGAGGAATAGGACCTCCAGACAAACCATCTGAAGGAGGCATTTGACCCATGGGACTTGGTGCTGGTCCAGCATTCTACAATGGAAACATGGTTTGATGTAAAGTTGAACTCCAATAGAAAGTTAAAAGTCAGGAGCTAAGCTACCGTGTAATTAAAGAAACTTACATGTGCTATACCATTAACACCGTAGCCAGAATTGACGAATCCCTGTTCATAGAGTTACTGCATTAGTTACTAAGTAAATGCCATTAATATTTACTACAAGCAATTACATATGAGGAGTAAAGGCTTTCAGTAGGCGATCTTCTACAACAACAACTAAATTTACTTACGTAGTCATGAAAGGCTTTGGCTTCACTAGAATGTTCACACGTGTCACGTCGTTCGGGAGCTGCACAATATAAGTCCCAAAATACACTGAAAATAAAAATCCCGCATAATTAGCGATATTGTAAAGTCGCTCTTTCGGCAATTATTGGATTGGAAGGGGTTCGGATGTGAAGCATTATGGATAAATTGGACAGACGTACCACCACCAAGAGTGCAGAAATCCAGGAGGTTCGCCTAATGTGATGTTTTTCTCCCATCTGATCTGTAAGTTTAAAAAACAAAGAAATTTAATACAATGCCAATTAGAGTAGGTATTTACTCTTCTCCTATAACTCCAAGGTTAAACAATAAATAACATATCTCATTCACAGAGCTAATAAGCAAAAGTAGGTAGCTACCTCTGAAAGGAATGTTTGTGCTGCTTTCTGCGCTCCGACGTGTAGTAAATATTCGTACACGTATAACGCCAACCTTAAAAGTAAATAAGAAACATTAGGTCATTAATATACATAATTAGGGATTGGAAGATAATCATTATTGGATTAATGATGAGTTAGACTTACTTCTCCCGTGCTTGTGCATCGGAAGGTACCGTCGTCCCCTTCCCCTTCGCATACATGTCTGGATTTATTTTGAAGGCTAATTATTGGAACTGTTCAATAACTAAAAAAATTGTAGGACTCACTACCGAGCTATTAAGTAAAAATTTATTGAATATGTTGATTCGGGCATAGTTTCATTTCTCTCTGTGATATTGTCCTCTCTATCTTCCAGGTGAGTGATGCTTTAAGTAATTACCGGAGAGTTTATCTGTCTGACTGCGCTGCACTGTATTACAGCACGGTACTTGTACTGTGTTTGTGGTAGTTAGGTAGGAACTCGAACTAGCTGCAACAAAAACACAATGGCTTCAATTAGTATTCAATTAAATCACGGAAAAAAAGAGCACGGAGGCCTGTTAATGATTGTGTCCGGAAGGAGAAAAACAAATGTGTGCCATGAGCTTATGTGATCATTGAGAGAATTGTATGAAGCGTAAAAATTGTCTAATAATGATGACTGAAGTTCGCGGCTAAAAATACAGACACCTAGGTACTGTTAACAGTTGCGTGTGTGTTTTGTTGGAGTAGGAGAAAGTCCACGCTTTCTCTTTGATCTCCGATTACACACGGCTGCTTGGAAACGGGTGCAAAGTATCAATGGGCACTCATTACATCTTCAACATGCACTCTATAATCTGTAATACTGAACTAACTGTCACGCACTACTAAACTCTAACTCTGCCTTTCTCCACTTCCCCGTTTACTCTTTGAACTTGAAATTAAAGTCCATCATCCCACCATTCAATTCACAGTCCCACGCAGCTCTTCATACTTTCACTCTACTAACACATTTATTATTCTTCACTTTTCTTTACTACAATCACAGATATCTTCCTCTTACAACTTAGACAAGAGACATAAATAAAGATCTACAATCTACACAGTAGATTACTATAACGGGGCATTTTCTTACAATTGTACCCACGTGTAGAAAACATCAATTACGCAAGGAATTACTCTAGCATTCATCAAAGATGTACTTTTACTAGGAAGCAATAAACTTTTTCCTTTCAGCTTTTTCAATGCAACCTACAACTACATATTCAAACACGTTTGGAAGCGTAAAAACATGGGACTTGTAAAGATACTTTTCATCAAAAACTAGATCCGCTACATATTAGCACGCAAAAATACGAAATGAGAGATTCAGGAAAAAATCAATTTTTAGCGTCTGTTGTCATTCAAGTTTCGCTTCTATTGAAGTTTAGGATCGCGAGACATTCATAAAGTGTAAAGTATACAATATTTTTTGCTAATCTAAAATTATTATATGAATTTTTAATATCCGTCCCAAATCCTAACTGTATGTTATGCATGAACTAACTTACATATTATATTATTCTGTGTTCTAAATTCATGAATTATCAATGACAATGCAAGGAAACACAAAAATCAAGCACTTAAGAACGCTAATCAACTATGACGTGCCAGACAAAGTTCATAACTTCATAAGGAATAGGTAGCATAAATAATGTTTTAAATCACCAACAATTATGGGGCCGTACTATACAGCAGAGGAAGTCACATTTACTAGTCCTGCAAATTGATTGAGTTAAGACAGTAATAATTACCTAATGCATAAATAATTGACTGATGTCCCTGTTGTAATTATTTGGACAAGTGAGATTTGTTATCGTATGTGCTTTATAAAGGGAGAGAAATGTGAAGCATGCGATTCAAGTCAGAGTAATCCGCTATTAATCTGCAAAGCAGGCAGGCAGCGGTTATGTTATAGGAATGGTTAGTTCAGCTAATAGTAATGTGATACGGATCCACGTGCCGTGTCTTAGGCAAGGGCTTGCTATCTCTATCAAAGTGAGCTATGAGCAATGAATGAAATTTATAACTGAGTTTGATAGCACACATTAAAATTTAGCATAATAAGTAATTAAAGTTTAATGTTCCTTCGCCATAAATTGAAGGTCATGTTTTTTGTTGGGGATTTACTAATAGGAGATGGATGCACACGTATGTGAATGTCATGACACAAATAACATTTATTGATAATAAAATCAAGAGATAGCTGAGTATATAGGAACTGAGTTAGCATGCACAAAGGACGGTTGCAAATGGTAATTGATATGATACGCTTGTAATTTGTAATTGATACGAGTGTATCTTGACGGTGGCCTTCTTACGCTCACGTGTCTCTCCTGATTGGGACTCAAATGGGAAAAATATACGGCAGCCGACTTTTATCCTCAGCCTAATAGACAATTAAAGAAGTTTTAGAATCAAAAGAGTCGAATGTATGGATGAAAAATAGAGACATTGCATTATTATTGGGTATGGATTCGTGCGTCGTAAGAGTACGTAGGTAGGTAGGTAGTAGTAGCTGAGCAGAACGTGTCAGATTGTCACTCCAGCTCAAATTACAATGGTTTAAATGGCATGAATGGGTTCGATGATGTCTTTGCTCCCATCGAAGATAAAAATGTTGAATACTACAGTCGCCGTTATTAGAGCATTTATTGTTGATACTAGACGAGAGTAATTCGATATTATTATTGTTATTATTAGTTTTATGAGAGGGGAGCGTAGAATGACAATCAGGTCGTCTGTCTGCTGTATGAATGGAAAAAAGTAAGTTATATTCTCCAGGAATAATTCATTTGCATACATTAGACTCCACGCGTGTTTATATACACATGTGTAATATCATGTAGAAAAGTTGGCTGGCAAAGTAGGAAGTGAATGAATGACTTTTATATGTACGTATGTATCTCTCTAACTATCTCTCTAATGCAATGGAAAGTAATACTCTGCTAATTCCATTAGAAGGCAACTAGGGATTCTATTAGCTAGATCTTTTCTATTAATTCCTGGAGTTTATGATATTGAGTTACCGAGAGTAATATTTTTGCATCTAGGTAAGCGGCTAATCACATCCATTCATTCCATTGTGCATCTGATCTCTCTTTCTCTCTTTCCAGTTACTTAACTCTCGACTTGGACACTATATTTATCCGTTCAGAATCTACGTCGTTAGCGACTTTTCTTTTTGTCGATACTTGAAAAGTAAATATAGGCCAGAGCCGCATTCTATAGAAATATATTATGCTATCATTTTCCAGACCATAATAAGAGTTATTATATTACATTAGTAGATGATTGTGTAATTGGAAATAGTTTGTGCAGATACTTACCTTCTCAACAAACAAATGACGACGTATTGACATTGATATACTTCTCTCTTCACCATTCAGCCAATATATTCTTTAACCGACTTACGAGGAAAAGTCTTTCCTTCAGTTCGTAGTAAATGAGCAACAAATCCGCCTTTAACTGTCTTTCTCACGTTTTGTGACTGTGGTCCGTGGATTTAGAAGGAAAAAACTGTTTATTGTGTAGAAAGTAAATAAGGAATCTCTATTCCCTCCCTTGTGGCATTTACATGTGTCCTAAGATTATCTTTTACTTCATTTTACGGATGAAATTACGTGGAAAAATGTGGTGATCATGGCCCACCTCCGCCTTCTTCACTGTGCACAAATAATATGCGTTTTTGGACTCGGAGCTAGCTAAGATCTACCTACCTATGTCCTAGTAATAAGAAGTCTATCTCTGCTAATCGGAGTGAGTATTGGATGCTATGGAGGCATATCCGTTGGTTGTCTGTTGCTGACTATGTGTCTGAGGCACTCTGGCTCCTACGGCTACTAATTATAGCTAACTAAGGGAACGTGTATTTGTGACGAGTTCTGCGACGTTTGTCAATTGATATTGTTCTTCGGCTCCAGTCCCACAACTAGGTGACTGGAATTCCAGGGAAGCCAAGCCAGACGAGCTGAGACAGTGAGCGAGGAGGCAGCAGGCAGGGAGATCCAGTGCCGTTGGATCGTTAGTCTGCCGTCGGGATTTCTATTTAGGTGATCTGATGCAGCGACGTCTCGGATATTTCACATAATCTTAAACTGAGTGAACTTTGGGCTGAGGAGCGTAAATGACGGGTGGACATGGACAGAGCCAAATCGGGCAGTCGTCGGAGTGTGGCTGGAGATGCGAAGCTCTTGCTATGCTCACTTCTTTCTTTCTTTCTCCGAATCGTCAACGAGTGGATGATTGATAAGTGGAATTGCTAAGTGTGCATATTGAGTTGTGTGATTTGACTGAGTGCACTGAGGAGATGTGCTTTTTAACTGTAATGCTAATGTAACCGTGTAACTGTTGTGTCAGCTTTAGTTGAGCTCGCAGTCGGCTAAGCTCAGTGTGGCTGTTGCTGTTCTTAGCTTCTGTCCTCCTCTTCTTCTCTATCGCTAACTAAGTCTAAGCTCGACTATTTATTTTATGCAATGCAAGAGATAGGAAGAATAGCGGAGCGAGCGAGACTCAAGCTCAAGTCACAAAATGGAGAATCGACTCTTCTACTAGCTACGTACACGTACAGCCTACCTACCTACCTACCATACCAACAACCAGCAACCACTCAAACTCAACTCACTCACTCACTCTACTCTTTTACTATTCTACTCTACTCTTACTACTCTACTCAGTCTACGCTACTCAGTCTACTCTACGCTACTCTATCTAAATCTGCCCAGCTCCGCTACTATAATAATATGAACAAGTACACACAGACAGACACAGCAACAAACAAATCCTCATTTCTCGCCTGCCTGCCTGCCCTATCTTGGTCCGTGTAGCCCTATTACTACGACATATACATAGACTCACTCACTCACCAAACGCTTATTTGGCCAGCACTAGGCGCTATGCATACAACTACAAATCATATAGAGCCTTATCTATAGCGCTTATTATAGCCACTGACAATACAGCAACGTCCACACAAAACTCCCTGGCCTGGCTACTACACTCACTCACACACATACATAAGCCAGAGAGAGAGAGAGACGACTATACGACTTCTTCAGTCTGGATCACTGCACTATGTGCACTGCCTGCCTGGCTTCCTTCGCTCGCCCTGCGTTGTCCTCCTAAGGTTCTACGCCAACAACGCTGAACCCCTTGCCTTATACTTCTAATATTGGACAATGCAAGCACAAGTCTACCTCTAGGAGC
Source organism: Tomocerus nigrus (assembly GCA_019776505.1). Lineage (NCBI taxonomy): Eukaryota > Metazoa > Arthropoda > Collembola > Entomobryomorpha > Tomoceridae > Tomocerus > Tomocerus nigrus. Next base: position 19,855 of record JABASI010001364.1, read on the forward strand.
TCTCCTCTCCCTACTTAACCTAGCTTTCCTCACTCGCCAACAATGATATTATTATAGCATGCCATAGCACACAAAAACATTATACAGCACACCCTTCATAGTAAGACTTCATAATATACCCGAATGCGACCCTAAAGCTTACCTATAAACATCTATCGCCATATAACAGCTATGCATACCACTCTCTTAATATTTATCGTTGTTGTAGTAATACTACTCCGACTTGTGCTTGTGCTCTACGAAGGATTTTCTAGAGTGCGGATCGATCACAGTCATTCCTTTCATTTAATTCCATGCAACCCAAAAGATAGATCAACTGAAAGCTCCATGGAACACCTTGTTTTCTACTCATCAAATTTTTTCATTGGAAAACACTTTTGACAGACTTTTTTCAGTTGTTGGACCTGGCAATATTTTTTCCCTTTGAGAAGCCGACCCCCAAACAGGGCGGTTAATGCTTAGCTAATGAGCATTATTATGCCAAGTTTTATAAATGCAAAAAATCGTTATTTGTGTATGCATGTGTATACGGGGAATTTATAACTTGTAGAAACATTAACAGACCAGTTTATTTTGTCTATTATGATATTACCAAACTTTTATTATTGTATGACATTCTAATACCATAGTCTTGTTCCATGTCCCTGTTTTCCTTTACTCCATAAGAAACTTTTCTCGGTCTTCTATTCGCAGTGCATGACTTCACAGCTTATATTCATTGTTTACTGTCGTTTATTATTACCTTACCGCTAAAGCATTAAGTATGTAAATGTGCCAAGTAAGATAAGAGCTCGAATCCTATTATTTATGCAGTTCAATACTTAATATTTTATGGCAATTAAGACCAAAACAACGGTACATGTAATGCGTCATTACTAACTATTTATGTGTGTACTTTGGATTTTCAAACAACAATTGTCTCCAATCTTCAGTATTTCATTTGAGCCACGAGATTCTATTTAAATGTAACACTTGAAATAAATGCCAATATTTTGTTAACACATTTCTAAAAATGTTGTGGGTATATAGATTGAGTTTATTTTCATCATAATAGTACAATTTTGTTCGTAATTGTTGAAAATGAAATGCGAAGAGTGGATCCCAGCTCTGTGAATTACGGAGCGTAACAGCGTACGTTTACTTTAAGGTTAGCTACTCTTTCCGCTGCACATAATATAATAGTGTCTGTATGTATGGTACTTTGGTACTGCAGCAAATATAAAAGACATGAAAGTATGTGCAGCGTCCCTTAGCGTAGTACAATATTAGAATGGTATATTTATATTTCTAATTTATGCTGAAATACATGTAAGCGTGAATATTTCCTATGCCTATTAACCATGTTATCGCATCCTTCGCTCGTAGGCCATATCCAACCAAACAAAAAGTACGTAGCGTACGAGGAGAGTACAGAATCAGCTCATCATATGAATTCATAGGCCAACCTCGATGGATGTGTGTATAAAAATATAGCGATCCAAAGATATTCTCATAGTTTTTCATTTTTTACATTAGCATGTATAGCTCACTACCATTCTTGACATAGAACAACAGACTAGTAGACAACAACCGTATATCTGAGAACCACATTTGTGTAGACGCGTAGATACCGCACGGTGCACACCGGTCGGTCGGTGCGATGTTGTGTACAGTGAACAACATTCTACAGAATATAATAATATGACGAACAATATTATAATAGTGAGGATATTTAGCCAACCCTTGCTTTCCTCCTTAGGAACATCACAAAGGTACACGGATCATGCATAGATCCATGAAAAACGTGTACTACTACATACAAATATTATGCGAATATAGGTTGTTGTTTTCAGTAAGTATTCAGTTCAGTTCATGTTTATTATATGATGAACGTTGTAATCGTCCTATGCCAAACTAGCGTATTTATGTATGAGCTGAATTTTTTTCTATGCTATGCTTTGATTATTCAGTGCATTGTATACTTTGTATGGCGCACATATAAGTAGGCTGCTATAGCCCCAATACTTAAGGTCTTCATACTTCATACATACATACATAGTACATAAATACAGACATTGACTAAGGTACACAGTCCTCCTATCTAGAGCGACCTATAAGAAAGTCTGCATTATAGTTATTTGCCTTCTCAGATAAATAACAGGGTTGTGTAACTTACAAACGCAGTAGATTTCAGTTCTTTCTGAGCACTCTATGATGCTACACATGAATACTAGAGCAATAATAGTAGGTAGGCACTCTTGTACTATGCTCTTATGTTCCTGCGAACTTCATGGACAGATAATAATAATACGTTCGTCGCGCAGTTTTCTATATTTTTGGTACCTACCGCTAAGTGAGCGTGAGTATAGCTAAGGTATAGGTAAGGTGCCTATTTTCGGATGGGCTATATGTACAGCTGCTCTATCGCCATCCTCGCCCCTTCAGTTCCTAGTCGAACCTTCCTCACTGTCCTCACTGCACGTCCCAAGTCCCCACCACTTTCAGTAGTTTCGTCCGAAAATTACTTGGCTAGCGTTACCCGCTTCGGTTCGGCTTCCCCATCCGAACTGGATACATGCAAATGCGAAGCTAAGCAAGGAAAAATAGACAATGTCATGTCATGTATTCAACTCCAACACGAGCAAGCGTCTTATTCTTATTTACTAACTAGAATTTAACCCGTCTTCGGCAGGGAAGGGAATTGCATCCTATCCATATAAACATTGTATTTAGTCTCCGTTTTAGAACTATCGCTAATTTCTAGTAACTATTTAACTTTACAATATCTAACAGCTACCCAAGTACCTTAATTTTCTCCCATTCTTTAATTTCCATCTAAAAGCTTAATTTTTATTTCATATACTTGAATACAGTTGAATGAATAGTTTTTACTTGAATACAGTAGACGAATTTTTACCCATTAGCTTAAAACGAATAAACTATTTTTAAACCAATTGGGGGTTGGGGTGTGCTTCGGTTGGGGATGGCGTTGACTGAGGAAGTGAAAGTTAGGAAACTAATTTCCACTTTTCACTCACACTCGAGTTAAAAATTCCTTTGTATTTTTCTCGCACTCATATTCCCCAGGCAGTGCAAAGGTGACAGGTCATGTTAAAAATGTCAATTCTACATTAACTCTCATTGAGTAACGAATGTCAATAACTCCATGTGAAGAGATCTCAGGTGCTTGAATCTTCGAAAAAGAATTCCACCAAAAAATTGGCCTTTTTATATGCCATCATACGTTAGTCTTCGATCAATAGTTCACTGAGTTAGCAAATCTAACAAACGCAGACAGACAACTTCGATATTATATAGAGGCTAATATTCTAGCGTTTGAATCTCCTTAGCTAAACTAGAAATTATTTCGTATGCTCCTTAGGTCATAATATTTCAGCGCTGAGAGCAACAATTAGTTCATATCTAACAACAAGAAAGGTTATTTTCATAGAAGGCTGTAGGGATGAATGAAGTGTTATTATTTGCAGTAGCGAGGGAGCTACCTAGAATCCAGCTATAGGTATACAGATAATGCCGATAGTTGAATTTTCATGAACCGGCACGACAGAGCATGGCATTGAGCAGAGCATGAGACTAAATTCGGAAGAAATCGGGAGAGCTCAGTAATTCTTAAATTTTAAGGGTGGCCTATCTTTACCATGTAACGCAACTAACCCTTCTCGTTTTTTCCTAAACTGAAAAAGGGAACTATCTGTAAAGTTGTCGTTGTTGGGACGGAGAGGCTGGAGGAAGGGAGAGAAGATGATGACATGTATTGTGAGAGCACGTGAATTGTGCCGAGGGATTCTGTGCACAGAGATGTACAATAATATAATGGTTACGTAGAAAAAGGTCAAAGAAAAAATAATTCTTCAGTTTCTCTTGCTCTGCTTATTTTTTCGTTTGCCTTCAAAAGTTGGATGAGATTAGGCGGCAGTGTACAGAAGTGTACTGTACTCAGCTGAACTGAACAAAGTAAATAGTTGTTCAAAGGTCTGTTCACAGTAGACGGAATGGCGCATTCTTTCGAGAAATATAAGCCAAATTCTCCGAGATACATAAAGTGTGTAGAAAAAGAGTACACACCAGATCAGCGCATAATGTAGTACTGGTAAGTAGTAGTAGTGGAGCAGCACAGTTTCATTTGGATTTGGATGTCAGGAATTTCCCCTCGTTGTTGGATTTCCACAAGTTATATTATTTGTACATGAGAATGAAGCTCACACGATAGTGTCAGAGTCAGATTCAAGAGAGTAGTAGAGTAGAGTAGACGTCGAGAAGAGAGAGCAGAATTATCCAGCCTTGCCTTGGGTTGGCTCAGCCAACTTGGCTGGCATTCGATTGAATTGGCGTCCTTGTCTATTTTCACCCACTCTGACGAGAAACCCCCTGCTCACTGCTCCGACTGCTCTTGCTCGACTCGATTCTTGATCCATTCTCCTCACACAACTGTACCCAGCACTGAAGATTCACAATAAAATACTGACAGAACAAAATAGAACCGACCGACTCCTCTAAATAATCAAATCCCTCACTCTTTTAACTCGGATGAGCAAGATCCGTTTCTCCAAACTCCATTTGAATTAGAAATAAAAATCGGTGACCATCGTTACATGTACTATGATCGCAATTTTATTTATTTTCAAGCATTGCATACACAATAACACTGACAAAATATTTTCAAATTTAAATACCATCTCTTTATTCCCGTGTTATAAATCAGAATATTTCGATTTTACCAGATTTTGACAGACTTCAGCGGAGAAAGATTCCGTTTTACTTTCACAATTGACATCTAGTAAATACAATTATTACAATGAAAATAGACTCATGCTGAGAGAGATTAAACCACAAAATTGCATAATGGTCTGCTTCAAGTCGCTGCCCCGAGAAAATATTTGTAATTTGAAAAGTGAGCGCTGCTCCTGTTGCGCGTCTCGTTCGCGATGCAACTCAATGATTGCTTGCTGAGCAGCATTTCTATCCTACTTCCTAGACTCAATGGCACATACGACGTTATGCCAAGCAAGAACATTTGATTCAGAGCCCCTTGCGCATCCTTCTCTGTTAATCCCCGTTCGCAGTTCATTTCTGTGCAGGGTGACCTTCTATGTATCTTCGTAGTGTGTTCTTACCCAGCTAACCACGTTGGAAAGTTGGAACACATGTATTCGCCGCACAGTGTGTAAGTATTGGATTTACCTCCGATGATGATGATTTCACACACATATACACTTACGTAATGTTACGATTACTACGAGTAGGTATACCTTCCCTGAATTCAAGCAGAAACAATTCTCCTACTCCTTCCTTTACATTCTCCAATACCGAAATCACAACAAGGAAAACGGTCAATCAATTCTCTGCATTTCTCAACTTTACATTATTTTAATCAGCCTTTAAATTTTTACTCATTCAAGTCAAAGTCATTCAAACCATTTCCGACAAATTCAGATTTCATAAACAAAAATTAATCCCAATCATAATACTTTTTACTTCGCAGTGAAAAATAGTTGATCTACCCTGCATTGCATTGTGTATGCGTCTATTTCAATACGTACAAAACGTTCCGTACCGTACCGAGAGAGTCAGAGCCCAGTCCAGACTCCAACTCCAGACTCTACTTCATTCTGTTTGCCGTTCTGTTCTCTTCACCTTTGCTATGTTCTAATGTTGGATTTTCTTACGAAACATGGAGTGTAGCGCTGACTAGAGTCAATTCCTGAAATCTCCCTCTTTTTTCCATTTGCTCCACCAAAAGAATTCAAAAATCTATCTATATATATATACTCATCTATGTCTCCAATACTGCTACAGTAGCACACGGCGTCTCATTCTCACCTATATCTACGGAGTTATTTTATTTTAGAATAAGAATGGCCTCACTT